>JAOQGN010014885.1:0-13402 GCA_027564295.1 Himantozoum antarcticum
TCACTATAGTTCTCACACCCTGGAGCTATGATCTTAAGTGCTAACTTTTCCAGCTTCAATAACCGGAGCCTTTGTTGTATTGAGATGTTGTGAAGTAATAACATGGTTTAACTATGTTTGTTATAGGCTCGTATTGAAGAGTTAGAAGAGGAGCTGGAGGCTGAGAGATCGGCTAGAGGTAAGGTTGAGAAGCAGAGGAATGAGCTACAGATGGAGCTGGAGGATCTTTCTGACAGACTCGATGAAGCCGGTGGAGCCACGGCAGCTCAGGTATGTATTCACTGGTCATTCGCTAGTATTTAAAATAATTATAATATAGTGCTATGTTTTCATAATTATCGTAAAACAATTGACACTAAAAATCGGAATATAGGACCTGTGATAAGTGTTATAAATAGAACGTTGTCAGTGTTAGGTAATTTGCATGTATTATAAATATGTGTTATTTGGAAATAAATAATGGCATATTTTTATGCTCTGTGAATAGATTGAAGTTAACAAGAGACGTGAGCAAGAACTATTGAAGCTTCGACGTGACCTTGAAGATCAAGCAATGCAGCATGAAGCTAATGCTGCTAGTATGCGTAAGAAACAGCAAGATGCAGTCAATGAGTTGGCCGACCAACTGGACCAATCACAGAAAGCCAGACAAAAGTATGCTTTACGAAATCCTTATCTTTTGAAACCTGTTAATGCTTTGCACTTGTTTTGCACTACCAAAAGTCCAAAACTCTTCTTGATAACAGCTGCTAATAAATTTCAGATGTTCCCTAGTTTTCGGATATGGCTCAATTATTCAGCACTACACTACATCACCATAGACTAAGACTTCGGTCTATACACTCTATAAACTGGTCCACCATTCTACAGAGCGCAGAACCTTCAAGCAATTTTGTTGAAATAATTATAATTATTTAGCGGTTTATTACAGTCACGAATTGTAGTTGTTAATTAACCTATGAGTTGTTTTTAGAGCTGACAAGGAAAGGCAGCAATTGAAAGTGGAAGTTGAAGATTTTACTATTCAGATTGACTCAGTTACCAAACACAAGGTATAATAACTTCCATACAATGACAATAGATTATATTTTATACAATATTATAATACGTTTATTTCTGCTGTTGTTTAACAGGTCTGACAAAGATAAAAACAAACTCCGAGAAGAGTTCGAGGACGCTCTTGGCCAAATTGATCACATCGAACAGGCTAAGGTAGCCATTCGCTAAATAGCTCAAGCTCATTGTGTTGTAGGACTTAAATTAGATAAATAACTGTGCTATTTCTATTATTTACATGTGCATGCAAATATAAACTGTGATATACACCGTTTGAATGCTTATGAATAATATTAGCTCTTGCTACCGTTACATCAGTTTTTAGGTTACTTCAGGAAGGCATGAAGGCAAACCATGACACATTTAAACAGTACATTGAAGGAGGATTTTATGCTCGGCAACTTAATTGGCTCATTTTTGATGAGAATGTTGTGCGAGGCTTGGCTCAATCTCACTTGCTATCATGGCTCAATATAGCTAGAGATGCAGCATTACCATTCAATTGAATGCATTCTAATAATTACATACAATGTATTAAATTTAGTACTGCTGCTCTGCTATTACTCTCTCTAGCCAGTTTCTATACTTTATCTGCATACTATTAATGTGTCTTACTGGAAGTTAGATTTCACCATCATCTAATTATTGCTAACCGGAGATGGACTCTAAAGACCTTGCTAGATGTACCATACCAATGGATACCAATTTCAGGAGAAGTTTCCTGCAGTCGAGGTCCGATATGTGGAATTATCTATCAATGTTTGTGTGCTTGCGAAGCTCATGACGACAATGTATGAGTGTGCTTCTGTATAACAGGTCAATGCTGAGAAGATGGCCAAGGGCCACGAAGCTCATCTTGCTGAACTGCAGATGAAGATGGATGAGCAGCAGAGATCAATCATGGACCTGAACAGCCACAAGAGTAAGATGCTCTCCGAGTCTGATGACTTGACTAGCCAGTTAGAGGATGCTGAATCTCAGTTGGCTCAGCTGAGCAAGGTCAGTAGAGTACGCCTGTTGAAGATATACCAATTTTACCTTACTATTAGATCTTTTCGCCAGATTTTCCATTGGGTACCCATAGGCAGAGACAATGCATGGGTGGGTACACAATGTTGTTGACCACGATATGGTAACATACACAGTATATCGCTAGTTTCTAAATTTTAATGATCTAGAAAATATTGTAGCACATTGTTTCTGGTACAAACGATGCTAAATGCATAGCTCATCCAAGCCACTGTATATTGATCCATATTAACTTAATTGATCTGGTGGCCCCTCGCCATTAAACCAGTTTTGTATACCATAAATTATACTTGGCAGAATAACAACCACAACCATAACCAAACACTGTACAATGGCCGGCTATTCAAATAAAGCATATAACCTGATCTTACAACCTTCCACGCATACCATTGCTAAGATGCAACAGTACAACAGTACAACAGTACTATTAGTTACTGTGCAGTAATGTGCTTCAATTCATTTATTAGCTCAAGGTCAGGCTACAGGGTGAATTGGAGGAAGCTAAGCGTACACTAGAAGAAGAATCTCGCAGCCGATCAAAACTAGCCACAGATCTGCGTAATGCCCAAGCTGACGCTGACCAACTAAGAGATCAAGTAGAAGAAGAGGCGGAGGGCAAGGCTGAGGTAAGTGTATGCTATATGACCATTTCCTTTCATGATGTACATTTCAAACTCAATGAACAAGTTAGTGGATGTTGCAATGGACGTTGAAGTTTGTAAATTGATTGTTCAACAAATTTTGACTTTGTACTAAGTATTTGTATTTGTATTTGTATTTTTACTTCATCAATGATTATATAATGAAGTAAATTAACGCTAAGGATGAACAGAGGACCATCCCATGGTGCTGATGATGAGGCCCACATGCGCAATAGCCAAAGCTAGTCAAAGGCGCAGAGCCTAAAAGTACTAACGTATGTTTACAAAGTTCAATGTGATCGGTTATTAAAATCAGATTTATATCTACCCTATTGTACATACAACTTGGATGGACTACTAACCATTGCAAACATTATTAATGATATATTTGGATTACTTCCATTAGGCTCAACGTGCCTGCAGTAAGATTCAAGGTGAACTACAGACACTGAAGTCTAGAATCAGCAGCGGTGAGTTTGGACGCAGTGAAGAGGTAGAAGAACAGAAGAGGAAAATGAATGCTCGCATCTTGGACATGGAAGAGGCTCTTGAATCTGCTAATGCCAAGTGCAGTTCTCTAGAGAAAGCCAAGACCAGGCTGTCTGTGGAGCTAGAGGACATGATGATTGAAGTGGAGAGATCACAAGGAGCTGCTCTGGCTGCCGAGAAAAAAGAGAAGCAGTTTGATAGATTGCTACAAGAGTGGGAGGCCAAGTACAGAGATGCACAGACGGAGCTAGAGGCATCTCAACGTGAAGCCAGATCCTACAACACTGATATCTTTAGAATTAAAGCACAGCTAGAGGAAACGACTGATGTTATTGAGGGTATGAGACGCGAAAACAAGGGATTGCATGATGAAATTCATGATTTGTCTGAGCAGCTCTCTGAAGGTGGCCGAAGCACTCATGAATTGGATAAGATCAGACGTAAACTTGAATCCGAAAAGGAAGAGCTTCAATCAGCATTGGAGGAAGCTGAGCTTGCTCTTGAGACAGAAGAAGCTAAGGTTATGAGGTTCCAGATGGAGATGAGCACAGTTAAGCAGGAAATTGATCGACGTCTGCAAGAGAAAGATGAGGAGTTTGAAAATACTAGACGCAACCATGCCCGAGCTCTAGAATCCATGCAAGCCACCCTTGAAGCTGAAACTAAGGGACGATCTGAGTCAATGAGACTGAAGAAGAAGCTTGAACAAGACATCAATGAGCTCGAAGTGTCGCTTGATGTTGCTAATAGAGGCCGCGCTGATGCTGAAAAGGCGGGAAAGAAATTCCAACAGGAATTGAGAGAACTTCAATCTGCTATTGAAGAAGAGCATCGTCAACGTGATGAACTAAGGGAACAACATGCTCTATCAGAGCGTCGCTGTCACATGCTTAATGGTGAAATAGAGGAGATTAGAACAATCTTAGAACAAGCTGAAAGAGGTAGAAAGAATGCTGAGGCTGAACTCATGGAAGCTGCAGACAGAGTGAATGAGCTGTCAGCGGGTAATTCCCAGCTATCATCTCAAAAGAGAAAGCTTGAACAAGATCTATCAGCCATGAATGCGGATCTAGAAGAAGCAGGTAATGAAGTTCGTGCTGCCGAGGACCGAGCAAGGAAGGCGGCTTCTGATGCAGCACATCTTGCAGAGGAGCTTAGAAATGAGCAAGATAGGGCCATGCATCTCGAGAAACTCCGTAAGACTCTTGAGAACCAACAGAGGGATCTGATGATGCGTCTGGAGGAAGCCGAAGGAAATGCTCTCAAGGGAGGAAAGAGAGCCCTGGCTAAGATGGAAGAACGAGTAAGTTGGGTATAACTGTGATAAATATTGCATACAAAATCCAAATTAAAAAATCAAGTAGTTATAGCTATGCTATCTAAATATTTCACATGCTTCAGGTCAGTTGCAATTTGTGCAATGAGTTTTTAATAAATAGCAGTAGCTTTATATGCAAAATGTCTTAATAATTGCCATAATTCCATATAAAACATAAAAATTCTACCCATGAGCCATTTCAATTTTACCGCCAAACTTTAAGTTCTATTGGTTAGTTACATTATTGTTTTCATTTTACCAGGTGCGTATATTAGAGGCTGAGCTAGAGGCTGAACATCGTCGCAGCTCTGAGGAGGTGAAGAATTCCCGACGAACCGAGAGACGCCTCAAGGAGCTGCAACTGGCTGCTGAGGAGGATAAGAGAGCTCAAGACAGACTATCTGAACTCATTGAGAAACTTCAGCAGAAGATTAAGACATACAAGCGTCAAGTGGAGGAAGCTGTAAGTCATATTAATGTTGTCGTAGGGCTTGCTATTTGCGGCTAACATGATAGATTCAGGCTAAAATTATGACATTACAGAATGTGAAAATAGCCAACACAAAAATAGTGAACATGTTGGTTTTCAAGGATAATTCTCGACGAAAAACCACCAATATCTCAGTACTATAGCAAACATGAAATATAGCTGCTGTCCCCTATATAATTTTGATTTTCTATTGACATCACCAAATTTAAAGTCGCAACTTTGTCTATTGCAGTCACTGAAATGCGCTTTGTGAAAAGCTGTGGTTACATTGTGGCTAACAACTGCTAGAGGTCTGATTCCAGCACCTAAGTTTCTGTATACTGCTATACTGCGCTTCTACTATTATGTTTATCTGAATAATTTTCTAGGAGGAGATAGCTGCTGTTAACCTTGCCAAGTACAGAAAGGTACAGCATGAGCTGGAGGAAGCAGATTCTCGTGCTGATGAGGCGGAGACTACCATGGCTAGACTCCGAAGTAAGAGTCGCACAAGTATGAGCATTGGTAGAGCTGGAGGTGCTGGTGGCTTGTCGGTATGTATATATATATATATATATCTCTCTGTTGTCTATATATAGTAGTCGTCTACTACCAACTAGATTACTAGGGGGTAGCCTTACACAATCGGCTAGTATTGGTCTTCAGATGGTATACTGTCATACGTTTTCCCTATAATAATAACATATATGAGAGCACAATCACTCGTTCAATAATTTAGCACACATTTTAGTAACCACAACTCCTTAGCAAACACTGTGGTTACTTTGAATTGGTGATCAACAATAATAGTCATCGAATAGAACACATAGTGGGGAAATTGTACAAATTCACATAATCGGGCACATTTAACAATGAGTCCAACTTTTAAGTTTTATAAACGGACTATCGTACTTGCGCAATTATTACAGATCTAGGATACTTTTTTCTTATTTATATTATGTTGTAATTGTTGTACATGATGCTAAATGACGTTACTTTCGTTTGTCAGCTTGTTACTAGTTATGCTGCTACACTTTGCAGGATTCAATGAGCTATGACTCCCGTAGTAGTAGACGGTCAATGGGCAGTCCCTATAAGGTTGGTTTTGCTGCTCAGTTTGCAGAATTGGGAGTAGTTGTAGTTATAGCTCGGGCTTAAACGCCAACTTTGAAATGTTTCATAGTTTCCATTCCTGTATATCTATCTATTCTACATATGAATGACATAAGTTCCGCTATCCATGTTCAGAGTTTGTTGCAGGAATTAGACAAGTGAATATTAATTTATTTCAATTCCTGCTGGCTTGGAAACTTGTTAACTGATGCTCTGGTTGGCGAGTGACAAGATTTTAGAACTATTACAAAGTCTCGTACAAAGTCTGGAAATAATTACATGGCAAATATAAATGACTTTTCTTCATTATTTGTGTTGACACTGTCTTGACTTGCCTTTATATAGAGTGGAAGTTATTCAACGACTTCTAAAGTCTCTCGAAGGAGTGCTTATTCCAGCCAAGATGCTGAAGGATTCTAAATTTTTATGAACTAAAGGTGACTCAGAGTGGAATACTAGTGCACCAGTTTTTATAATGTGCTGCTCTGTAGCGTCGTCGATAATCAAAGCTCTCTGCTCTTCACTTCAGAAGTGAAATACTTATCTCTAGCATGCTATATTGGTGATGAGGTTCCCCATTTACTCCTGGTTGCCGAAGAGAATAACGTTTAATGGTGCTTGATTGGAAGTCTTGAGGTTCAGTAATGGCTTGATTGACTAGGATTTGTTCTTTATCACAATCACGAAATATAATATCAGCTAGTTGGACACTATTTAACTTTCTCATTTCAATGTTGTTGATGCGCTCACTTTACATAAAAAGGTAGTGAAGTCGCATGAGCAGACAACTCCTTGAAAGAAAGAATTTGTGGTGCCTGGTATGTGCTGTGAATTCATTTAAACCCAGTTATATGATGTTCACAATTTTAAATGCTATTTTATAAATCTCCGTATAATACAATATTGGAAAATGCTACCTTCTTACAGTCGGTTACCGTTACCCAAAAGAGAGTAGTCAAGTCTTCAAGCTCATCAAATCAGCAAAGCTCCAGTAACATGGAATTTGATGATTATTAGATGCAACTGGTAATATTACATGTTCCTGCATGAGTACATGTTCTGTATCTAATGTATATTAATTTATTATTCAGTCCTGTTTTTGCCATGTCAATGTCTAATTATGTACACATAGCTTATGTCATTTCCTGGTCTAATGGCATTTCGTATATGTCCGGCGAAGTTCTAGATTAAGATAAGCTGTCAAGAAGAGGTGCAGTACGATTGAGTATAATGAAATATGCTGCATGTTGCTTCGAGTGTCGCTGTTTACATTATACATCATCACTTCTTTGTAACACTTTGCTCTTACTTTACCTCCCTGTTAGCACTTTACTGTTGGCTGAATACAACAGTTAACAGAGAGGATAACTCTCAAACATCTTTTGCTTACCAAATACCGACTAACATCCACGCATTCTATTATTTCAGCCACTTCCATCAGGTGGAATGAGTAGCAGCTACAAATTTAGCTCAACAAAAACAAGTTCTCACCGTTCTACCGAGGAAGAGGAATAAAGTTACAAACCACCACACCCGATATAGTAAATAACATCACCAGATATGACCATAGACAGTAGACAATTATACTTGACTGTAACATAGATGCGACATTTACTACTTTCGATTATTAGTTTTAATTGGATGCTATCGAGGCTAAATATATTAGTCCCCACTGGATACTCTGTTAGACACAAGGAGGCCCGACTTTGTGACAAGTGGAGTAAACTGAGGGCAATTTGAACAATTTTGCAACATAGAGATTTCTGCTTTTATATTCAACATAATACTAAGCTTTTATGTTTGGCTAACTCTCAACAATAAATTTTCATGTTTCTATATTTTAATAGTAAGTAATATATAATTTAATAGTTCAAAAATAAATATATAACTCATAATCTTACATAATCTTATGAGTTTTAATATTGTAATAATAGTAATGACTTGGGATGTTTGTCTATCAATAAGCAACACTATCTAATTGCAGACAACGCTTCTTCTGTAAGTAAATTGGACAGAGTGCTATTCCGCCCACTATACTTCTTCTATTTATCTGCTTGCTTGTCAAATGTACGGATACAGCTTGAACTAGCGCGGGGTTTGAATAGTTTATAAACATACATTACTGCACAACTTAACAAATCACTTATGCAGAATGAACTGTTCTATGAAGTCATTTTGTTCCGATTCTTCCTTTTGTAATGATTCATACTGCAAGCGTAATCTAAAAAACACGGGCAAATAATAATTTCCAAAGTGCAATTATGCAAAGTGAATATGCACTTTGCAATCCAATCCATATTAGGCCATTTCAACTTGATTCCTTGGTTCAGAATGCCCAGATTACTTTTCCATAACATTTTGATGCAAGAGGGAGATGTTTTATTGTATAAAATGGCTAAAACAAAATGGTCTAAAATGGCATGAGGAAGGCATAAAATCATTTCATTTAGGCAATAATGGCATGAGGGAGGCATAATATAAGTTTATTCAACAGAAAACACCCAAGGGGGATAGGTATATTATTTTATTAGAATAGGCATATATAGTGATGATAAGGCATATATATCAGCTGAATATGCTAGTTAGTATATACATGTATGCCTATGTTTATTAGCCTCTCAAAAATGAATGAGCAAGGTACCTGAACCAAGAAATTAGGTTGGAATGGCCGTATCCGCGCAATGGAAAGAGGAGCTCTCGACTTCGAGCTGATATCAGAGCAGAAACTTAGACAATTCGACATTCACTTAGACACTTAGACAGCAAGCAATTCGACGAACTGATGGAAACCCAGTTATACATACTACCCTTGTAAGGGTAGCCTTCTACTAGTTAGGGGCCACCGGATACCAGTAACCATTTGAAGAGAGGATTAAGTGCTCACAGTAATAGCAGGTGGAGGAGCAAAAGTGCTACCTAGAAAATCAATGGAAAGCAAACCTAGCAAGCTACTGAAATAACCGGGGCTCAATTGCGACTCAAGATTGTCATGATATTGTAATGAATTGCTTGAGCTTGTTTTTTTCTCCAAAACAAACTGCAAAACTTCTTTACAACTTATACACTTACTTTATGGCCCTTTATACACTACATTTACTTTATACACTGTCTACTTGGGGAAAGTAAATCTTCAGCCACTTCAATACATCATTTTATTAGTATTCATAGGACTTTCTAATAATATTATCCAGATGATCAGATTATTGCAAACAAGGGACCTACAACTAAAAAATTACTGAAACTGTATTCATGGCTATTTTTCCTTGAATAAATAGTGGCTTATGTTTTCCATAGTTTACAGTTACCATGTACATTTTATGATCATCCTGAACGTGGCTTGATTGTAATAATCTAACAAAGGTTTTAAATTTAAGTCCATAATTAGGCCTTATAATTATGGTCATATATATAATTATATATATGATTTACTCACCGCTCAATTTGCATTTTTTTTTCTGCTATCAATGCCTGCAATTGCTGCTGTTGGGCTTCTCGTAGCTTAGACATTGACTTCAGTGAATTGCGAGAACCTATTGCCTGATAATAGACATGTTTACATTGCAATTTGAAATTCACAGGTAGAAAGTAAAATCTAGAGTAAAATGCCTGTATTACAAATATTCGACATATTTAGTAGGTAAAGTTGGACAATATTCAGTGCATGTAGTGTGTACAATTCCAACGGCCCATACATGGCATAATATTATGATTAGTGTCCATCGTATGGCATGCCAATTATTGACTTAGTATCCACTATAAGTAGAAAATAATGAGATAAAAATCCATGCTATGCAAGTTACATTTGTTATGTGGCTTATGCAAAACTCTTATAAAAACTACCTTTATTTTTTCTTTCTCTACTTCTTGTGCCACAGTGTCAACTGTAGTAATGAAACTGCCAACTATCTGCTGGAACGTTGTCATTTCTAGAAAAATTAACAATAATTATACATATCCATTGATTACATAATAATCTATGCTATCATTGCACTATTACACTCTTACTTTTCAGCTCTCAGAATGTGAGAGTTGATCATAAAGAGTCGATAACTACTAACAATAACACTTCTCACTACATTGTTCACCTTAAAATTAGCTATATTGTGGGGAACTAAGGTCAGTTTATTTCCACAGCTTACTGAATTGAGGGAGAGAATCTTATGTTATATGTGTATATTATATGTCTATCTCAGGAGCATATATGTTGCGAAATTCAATCTCCTACTATCGGAGGACGCTGCGCGGAGCACGAAATTTTTTTTGAGTATGGGATTGAAATACAAAGTAGGGAATTTGGTTAAGCAAAGTAGGGGGTCGATTTTGTGTCAAGTAGGGGGTTGATGGATCCTTATCATGTGACCTATCAAAATGCTCCCAACAACATGCCAGAGTTAAATCTGACCATGACCTCTTAGTTGAGGCGATTTTAATGTAATTTTATTTAAATTAAACCATTTAAAAATTTCAATTTATATTCTCTCATTTATATCAGTGCCAACTGCGCAATTACGTGCAGTAATGTGCATAATATACATTTTTTTAATAGAGATTTTCTCTAATTATACTAATTTAGAAACTATAAAATATAATTCTAATTCTCTCTAATTGGGTAATTGTATTAATTTAGAAATTAGAAAATGAAAATTTGAATTTTTTAAATAATTTAGAAATTATAATTCTACTTTTTTTTATAATTTTATAAATTGGAAACTATATATTCTAGTGACAACATGGCTTTGCTTACAAAAATGTGCAATAGACATGTGTAGACAACTACAAGTCTACAAGAAATGAAGAAACCCTGAATAGTTGATAAAATGTTTAAAATTTAAAATTATTTTTCCTCATATAATTCTAATACAAATTATAAATACAACAAATTATTAATACAACAAATTATAAAATGAAGAAAGCACAATTAATTGAAAGTCGCTATTTGATGACTTTTATCTCGATTGATAGTGATTTGTAATGGTACTGGTACTGGTACTGCCCTGTAGATTTAGTTCGGATTTAATACCATAAAGTACTCCATGTTGATTGAACTGAAAGTATAAGAGAACTTCACATCTTGTAACTTGCCATTTTCTGAAAAATCTAACGTCCACGACATAGCCATAGTGTTCAATCATGGCGAAATTGTTAGGAAGGGGGTCTCGCTGACCATCCTTACTTTGCTGAAATTTTTTTTGGATTTCTGTATTTTGATTAGTTGGTATATTTCCCAATATACGACTTTATGTAGTTTCTAAACCCTACTTTATTATTAGGATTCACGACCAACCAATGACGTTTTTATCCCCTACTTTATCCCCTACTCTTCTATATCCGACCAATGTCCAAGTCGGCCCCCAAATATACGCCCCTGGTCTATCTTATAAGTATATTTTTGCTAGTAGCCCGTTTTCGTTATCTGAAAGTAAATGTAAAAGCATTTAAATATGGCAAATATCGTTATAATTATCATTATCTATGTGAAAATTGACAAATTCTACTACATTTCAGATACAAAATAATCTACTTCCATCTAGTCATGTAAAATACAATAATACAAACCATGCTAAAATAATACGGTTGGATTATAAGTAGAGCTGGGCGATATATCGATATCGAAATAAAATAATTTTGAAATATCAACATAATTTATACATATCAAAACCATATCGAAATGTTGACCATGAGTTAACTCCCTGTAGTTCAGAGGGATAACTCCATAATGCTGGCAGAGATAATTTTATTTGCCTCGATATAATTTATACATATCGAATCAAAATGTGGACCATGGAGTTATTTCCCTGTAGTTCAGAGGGATAACTCCATGATGCTGGCAGCGATAACTATATTTAGCTCATGTATTATGCCAACCATACTATTTGTATCACAGATGTCATAATTTTACAATGTAAAAATAATAACATATAAAACATAGAAATTTTTGCATAATATATCATAAATTGTATTGATTACAAATGATGAAACCGAATATAATATATCGAAAATTATCGTATCGCGATAATTTTAACATATCGATATCAAACTTGCAAATTTTAATATCGTCCAGCTCCAATTATAAGTTTCCAAAATATACGATTCAACTAAATATCCACTTTTGATAGTACTATGTAATTAAACGTACATTTAGTGCAAAAGATAATTATATATAAGCAAACACGATGTAACATAGCAATCATTTTTTATCAAATACATTCCACAAATAGCACAAATTTCATTTTATTTTCGTGTATTAATATTTTACCGCAACTATAATTACATAGTCATAATGGGATCTTGCTGTAGCTGCATCAAGCTTAGAAAGTCGGCAGTGAATGATTACCACGGCGATGCACGAAAATCTTTAATAAATCCTTCAATTGACATGTCAGTGTATGACAAGAGAGGAAATAACAGAAGACGCAGCACACTCTCCGAGAAAATGACCAAACTGCTCGCATTTCAGAAGCAAAAAAACTCTATAGCACCAATCATACCTCGACTACCGTCATAAATTGAAGGTTTGTGTTGTGTTGAACTGCTGAAGGTACAACGTCTAGTGCATTGGTACATTGGTCAATCTCCATAGATCATAGATCATTCGGCAACGGAAGATATTTAATTTACTATCATATTAGTAAATTACAAGTACAATTAATATAGGTCTAAGCCAGGCGATAGGTGGATAAAACCATTTGTTACCATGAGATGAAAAATGAAAAATAGGGGAGATTGGTCTCAAAGGTTACGTTATTCCATTGGTTAGATTGGGGTGATGATGTAAATAATAGAGGGTAACCAAAGTCCGAACAGTGTAACTACTGGGCCTGCGCCTATGATCCTTCGATTTCTAAAGAACAAAGAGACATTTGACGGAGTAGGCCTACTATTAAATCAGGGCCGTATTAACTGGGACAGCCGCACGGCACGGCCGCCCCAACTTGCAAAGGTAATGCGAAAGAAAAGCGGCTAACATTATGATACACAGCCTACATAACAAACGGCTAACTTGTTGCTATGCGTTTCTAGCCAGATTACCCGCGATCCCGTGTTCCATAACCATCAGTCTTTTGTACAGTGAGGGGGTGGCAGCGATCGTTCCACCTATTTCAGACACAAAACGTTAGTGACTTGCCACTACATTCAACCTTAGAAGAACCTTGCCCACATTTCTACACTTACATAAATTACTTTTACTTCTAAACTTTTGACTTTACATGACCTTTTATAATTATAATATTCAATCAAAATCAAGTTTAAAGTATGCCTCAAGGGCAAAAGAACAAACTTACATCT
>JAOQGN010014995.1:0-13399 GCA_027564295.1 Himantozoum antarcticum
TGTTCGTCTGTCTAAATTCCCCCTCTATCTTTTACAAACAAAATTATTTTCCTAACTCTATTCAAATTCAAGATATCATGATTTTTGGACGGGCCGGTAAGATGACAACCAAAACCGGAAATTTCAAAAATCAAGGAATTTTGCTAAGGCGACAAATTGATCTCTAGACTCATTATTTCTACATGTTGTCCCTAATGAATTTCGAGGTTTAGAAGTTGGCTTTACAATGAAACTGAATATGGCAGTCTAGCACAAGTCTAACTGAATTTATTGAAATTTTAATGAGGGTGGTTAACCGCAACCGCAAATGGCGCACTGTGCGCTGACTGGTAGCGAAAGAGTTAAGGTCAGTCGGTTTTCATTGCACCAGTCAACTATTTTATCAACGTTTCTATTTATTCTCTGAATATCTCTGTTCAAATTTTTGCTATGGAAAAATATATTTGTATCGTCTGCGAACAGTATTGGGTGAAAGTTCTCTGCCTTTGATGTCAAATCATTAATATATATAATAAATAATAAATAATGTTGGCCCTAATATAGAACCTTGGGGTACGCGCAAACAATATGTAACATTTGCGAAATATGTTCTTCCAATTGGATATACTGATATATGTTTGTGAGATAGCTTTGAAACCATTTTGCAGTTGCAGTTGGGTATTTATATAACTTTACCAATTTCTTTAAAAGTAGCTCGTAGTTTATAGTGTCGAAAGTATTTGAAAAATCTATAAATATACCAAGAATAGTATGGCTGCCATTCCACATGAAAAACACGTTGGGCTAAAATCAGTTAATGCTTCTCTGGTATATTGCTGTTGTTGAAAACAGTATTGATGTCCCGTGATGGTCTTGTTCAGTGTTAAATGACTTTGAAGCTGGAAATTTTCTGTTTTTTCTAAAATATTTTAAAACATAGGTAAAATGGAAATAGGTCTGTAGTTGTTGCATGATGTATTCTCTCTCTTTATTTTATAGAGGGTGAGTACTTTAGCTACCTTAATATTGCGAGGAACAGTAAATTTTTCAATATTTAGGTTAATTACATGCGTGAGAGGTTTACATATGTAGGTTGAGCCTGCTTTTAAAAATATGGCTGGAATTTCATCTGGTCCCGTGGCTTTCTTTTCATTCAATAAGGTTAATTCATTGTAAACTGTCTTTTGTTTAACGAGGCTTATTTTAAATCCTTCTTTGCTTTCTGTTAATGCCGTTGAATTTTGTTCTAAATTTATTTGACAAATTTTTATGCTATCCAAGCTTTCTGCCAATTTTGGGCCAATTTCAGTGAAGTACTTGTTTAGCTTTGTGGAAATATCTGCTTTATTTGAAGTAAATTCATTTTCTCCAGTATTCAGCTTTGTTGGGGCAAGGCTAGAGTTTTTTGCACTGTTTCGGCCTGTAGCGGTATTTAAAATATTCCAAATCTTCCTCGGATCGCTTTCATTTCTGAGTAGATTTTCATAGTAGTCAGCTTTTGTTTTCCTTAATAAAGATGTAATCAAATTTCTTTGTTTTTGAAAAGCTGTTTTAAGTTTTGGACTAAAAGGATATTTAATATGCTGTTTGAAAAGTCTGTCTTTCTTTTTAATTGCCTGCTTTAAGTCACTGGTAAACCATGGATTTTTCAATTTTTGAGGGCTGACTTTAAATTCTTTTATGGGGGCAACTATATTTAAAACTTCCAGACACTCAACTACTAGGTTGTTGTAAGCAAGGTTTACATCGTCTACTTGCAACACTTTCTGATCCCAATTTATATTTCCAAAAGCTACACCCAGTTTTACTTGATCTGGCTTGAAAACACGCTTTTTGATAGATTTTTCAAACTTCAATTTCAAGCTTTGAAATATAGCGAATACTGGCAAATGATCTGAAATTTCTACACACAGTGTACCACATACAATTTTAAACTGGTTAAAGTTTACTAAAATATGATCGATGCAAGTTTTAGAGGTTGATGTAATACGCGTTGGAAGAGAGATCAGATTTTGATAATTGTACATACTAATAGTGTCGATATAAGAATCGGATTGTTGCTTAAACATATCAATATTTAGGTCGCCTGTTAGAATGTGATCACAGTGTTGCATGCTATGAAGAAAGCTGTCCAGAGAAGAAAGAAACATACCAAGATCCGATGAAGGACTACGATAAACACAAGTTAAGCAAAGCGGTCTCGCCGCAGCACCCGCAAGTCTCACCAACACAGCCTCCGCACCCTCGAGCACCACAGTCATCTGTTCTACAGCTACGCTACTGTGCACATAGATTCCTGCACCTCCATTTCGTGATTTTCTGCTATCGCCTAAAAATATATAATTTCGCAGCGGAAAGCATTGGTGCTCATTTTCATACAAATATGTTTCAGACAAGCATATATCATCAAAAGGTACATCAATGGAAGACAAGAGCCCGGTCAGCTTATTGTAATTTTTACGAATACTTCTGATGTTTGAATGAATTAGCCTAAATGAACTATCACATTTTAGATTGGAAAAGTTATCAATATCACATGTAAAACAATGATATTGATAATATCATTTATGTTTTTGTTTTGTTGTTCACTGTCCTAACCATGTTATTTGCACATGGTAATCTAATAGCAGACCCATTCAAGGGAAGTTCACAGAACAAATATTGGATTAGGGGCTCAATTTGGGAAAGGAGCAATCCTTTTACAGGAAGAAAACTTCCCGGTCTATGGCGGGACTTGGACCCACATTCTCACAAATATCTACTTGTATGTAATTGTCGTGCTCTAGCTTCCTAGTAGTGCTTAGGAGAAGTAATGCCAAGTAGTGCCAAGTAATGCCAAGCAATGCCAAGCAATGCCAAGCAATGCCAAGCAATGCCAAGAGAGAGAGAGAGTTCTGTGGTGTAGTTACTTTAACCAGAGCAAATCTCTCATGCCATAGCATCACTCTTCCATCACTTCCAGGGTCATTCATACTGGTGGCTATGAGTGGACTATCTGGTTGTCCCTCTGCTATCACTACTGGAAATAAGTTCTTTGGAGCAATTTTAAACCACAGTGCCACCTCAGTATGGACTGGAGCCATCAAATGTCTCAGCACTTGAACCTTGCTGGCTAACAAATGCCCATGTATGTCCATGCATTGTAGTCCAGTTCCATCAATGGACACATCTGGTTGGCTGAAGTCCATAGCACAGTTGTGGGTGGTCAGGAATGGCATACCTAGAATGGCATTCTCAATGATCTGCCCCATGATGAATGTCACCTCTATCTTGATTTATCTGTGTCTGAGTGGAAGTTGTATCACTCCATAGAATGGCAATCTCATTCCATATGACATTAAGTCATAGCTCTCATATTCTTCTAGTTAACCTCGCACGGACTAGGGGACCCTGTCTAACAAATACTTGGACAAAAGTTGGTTGTTAAACATGTATCTATTAAAATTTGCATTGGCCATCCCTCGACCGGCACAGGTAGAAAGTGGCAGGCTCTGAATGGTGTATATACTGCATTAACCACGTAGGTTTCTGGTTCCCACCTTGAATGGAACTCAGGCGGTCGTAAACTGGTGGCTGGCTTCCGCCTTGAAGGAAGCTCAGCTGGTCGTGCGACTGATGGACACCCAGTTGGGTTTTCTCTTGGTGGTGTTCTATAGACTCTGACCCTCTCTTTGAAGGGGCTTCAACTGGTGGTGTGTTGGTGTCTGCCATCCACCTTGAAGGAGGGCCAGCCAATGCCACGACCGGCGGAATCTGATGCTGTGTTTCTGTAGGTGTGGCTGCGCAAGCTTCTTGGAGCCATCTGACATCCTACTCAGCCGGTAGTGTATTGGGGGCTGTCTTCCCCCTTGAAGCAGGTGCAGCCCCCATGGCCGGTTGAAGGTATGCCTGGATATCTGAGTGTTGAGCTGCATAGGCTCCCTGGTCCATGTGATGTGTGACTCACCAGTTCGTGTGTTGGGGGTTGTCCTCCGCCTTGAAGGAGTTGCAGCTGATCCCACGACCGTTTCAGGGTACATCTGGAACACTCTGTTTTTAGCTATGTAGGCTCCTTGATTTGACCTGGCTTGCTGCTCAGCTGGTCCCACGACTAGTTGAGGTTATTCTCCTAGACTCCATTTAGCATGATGCTTGGTCGGATGGGTAATGGGGTCTGTCCTCCACATTGAAGGAGGTGTCGCCAGTCCGAGGATCAGTCGAGGGCATGCATAGGTTGCTCCCCAGATAGATTTCATCTACGTTCATGAAGTTTGCAGTTGCGTGTGGTGTCTGGCTCTCTGGATGTCTCCTTGATGAAAGCCACCATCGCACATGTCATCCTCCTCCATGGGTAGAGCAAGGTAGGCATTCTGGGTTGGTATCTGGTATGGTAGCATGGTAGCATGGTTCCGGGTTGACGGCAACTACGTCTGGATAGTTGCCATCCATTCATTGGGGTGATCTGTCTCCTTTCTTTTCTTGCCCTGTTGCAGCCAGTAGTACCAACTACTGCTGTGGGTGATCGCCAATTTTCGACGGTTATCGGGGGTGGTGAGTGCCCTGGGATTGATTGAGCAGAACTCTTTAAAATGGCCTACTTGGTCAAACCCCCAACAACGAGTCTTGGAATTAGATCCCTCCCATCTCTGGGTAGATATGGGTTGGTTGCGAATCTGCAGGTTCTATACTTTTGTCAGCTCTTGAAATGCTTTGAACGGGGTCGCTATGACTCCGCTGGTCAGCTGGGTAACCGGAGCCTGTCCTTCTGGTTCGGTCCCCTCTAGCTGCCGTACTGGGTAGTTGACTCTGTTTGTTGTTTTTATCTGTAGGTATTCATTGCCTGCATGAGCAGCTGCTTCTAGAGTGGGATTTTCTACCACCAACAGGTGTCACTGCAAGGCAGGATGTCCTAAGGCGATGTGGAAAGTGTCCAGTGTCATCTGTAGTCAGTGTGGTTCTGTTAGGTTAGCGTAAGTCATTAGAGAGTTTTAGCATCACGTTTTTAGCTCAACGACGTCGTATAAACACCCTTGATTGTCACGTGATGCACAGGAAAGTGTGACCTCAGGCGTCATTGTCACCAAGACGGCATCAGCTTCAACGGTTAGGAGGCCTCTATGACGTCGGAGAAAATGCAATCGCAAATCCCTTTTTTCAAGTGTTTCCAGAGATTGTAAATTTTCCTAATATTTTTATTTAGCTCTATAAACAAGTTAACTCGGTTGGTTGACATTTAGTATCACATTTTACACGATAAATAACCTATAAATAAATATTTAAACCAAAGCATACAAAATATAAATCTAGTTTCACAGTACGCCAATGTTAACCAATCAAAATGCAGAATCTTGAAACAACTGCCCGAGTTTTACTATTTGTGACTGATATCTGGCAACAAACCAATAGAGCAATACAATTACAGTAAAGAGAGAACGACTCCTAACACAATGCCGTGCTAAAACCAGTTTGCATAGTGAACCGGGTTCATGAGAACACCGTCCATTGCGTCTACGCCGTCGAGCTGAAAACTCCGTGCTAAAACTCTCTAATATGACTAGTCTTCCCACTTCCACTGTGTGCTCTTGCAATGATATATGAAGATATTTTCTGAGTCCACTTAGTTTTGACCTGGCTTCTCTGGTTGAGATGGCAAAATGACTCCTAAGGGCAGCTAGTACACCTAGCAGGTCAGGTGACCAACCACAGTATTGAGCCTCTCCCTTCAGTGATTGCATTAGGTGTAGTCGAGCTGCTTCTGGCTCCCGTGACTTCAAACTGGGGGGCTGTGAACCGATCCCAGCTAGCGGGTCGGTGTTCAGTGTACATTTTTTCCAACTGGTCAGCTAGCCTGTGTAGAGCAAGTCCTTCACCAGGCTGTCTTTCAGTAATTCTAGGTCTCCTTGACATGTTGTTCAAATTATTTGCTTCTGTGCTGAAAAATCCGGGTGTAGATTGCCTTTAAACAATCTCACTGCCACCGTCAGTGTAAAGTTCTGCTGTAGTCACCTTAAAGACGACTAGTGCAAAGCTTTAACATAAGATCTAGCCGTAGTCGCCTTCAAGACTAGTGTAGAGCTGATGGGATCTTGATCAGCATTATTGAAGTAGAATCTAGAGTGGCATAGTAATTGTTATGCAATATTATTGTTTATTCAGTATGTCTTCTCAGTGGCATGACATGGATAATAATGAACGAGGCAATGGAAAACAGCCTGCTTATATAGTAAACAAGGGGCCATCCACTGAGGACCAGCCCATGGGACCGGCTAGGGCAAAGGGACCGTCCCTGCCGGTCGTATGATACGTAATATAAAATAGGTAATAAGCATAAGTGTAAACATATGTACAATGGCAAATAATAACAGTAAGGGCATGAGTATGTATAATAGGCAATTAGTGTCACTAGCACAGGTGTTGGCAATGTAAGGGTGGGGCTAGGTGGTTCCCATAGTAAAGTCCACAATATATTATACTAAGGTTTACAATGAACATGCATAGTATAAGAGAGCCCCTGCAGCCCAGCGTGGTGGCATGCCCAGACTCAGAGCGACGCATGGAAATGTTTTGTATGTTTGTTTACTCCGCATATTACTCTATGCCTACCCCGCAATGGGGAACCGGTACTAAGGCTAGTTACAGCTACAAAGCTGCCTGGCACTATAATATGTTGCTGTCTCTAGACCTGCTACATAATGCATTATGACATACTTTTTAAATACAGACTCAAACTGAGTATCACTTTCCAGATATTTGAACAAACATTTCTACAAAGCAATTATTTGTGCACAGATTATATTATGATATCTTATAATTATTTAGATAACTTAACTCCATCAATTTCGATGACATCGTTTATAGTGTCATTATTTTGATCGAGTTATTCTAAGCTAAATTAAAAAAAAAAAATTGAAGGTTAATTCTCAAGATTAATTTGTCTCGTAATTAATGTCATTTTGAAAAAAAATAATTACATGTTACTCTTTATTAAGTACGTTGATTAATTTGCAGTTTACTGGTTATAGCTGCTGTTATACAACAATATTTGAAAAACTGAAAATATTATAGTAAAAAATATATTATATATTTTCAACGCTCGCTATATCTCAAACAACACGCAGCAATGAATATTAGGATATCAAAATCTAAACAAACTACTTTTGCTACAACATTATTTGAAGATTTTATAATGAATAATTGCTGTAGTTAAATAATGTTAATCGAGGTTAGTCTTTCAGCTCAAAAGATTAATCTTGATTAAAATATTAGGCCACGGAATGGCACAATTGTTGCTAATCAAATCTTGTTCACTAATTATTGCTTAAAATCATTGTTTGGCTATTTCAGGAAGTTTTTCTAGTCACCTTTATGCTTTCTCTTTTTCTTACTAACACAATTTTAATAAATATTTTGTATGATGCCATTTCTCTTTGTGACTAATAAATAAGATAATTTTTCAAATATATGAGAGCAACACTGAATTTATATTATTTAACTCCATCAATTTCAACAACACAATAAATAAACAGAGATATGCATTATTTCCCTCCTGCAAATCATCAAATTCAGGTTTTGAATTTTTTATATTTTTATCTTTACTGAATGAATTGAATAGTCGACTAGATTAACAAATGACAGAGAAACTTTCATACTAATATTGCAAGTCTCCTCACGGTTTTCCAAAATTCTATCCAGTTACTGGTGTAGTTGAGAACACACAGCGCAAAGTATGCCATTCATTTTCACAAAGTAGTTACATTAAAGCGTAGGCCTATCAGGTATTTCATTGTGAAGGACAGGCCTGGAATGGGATGGTATGGCTTGTGAAACTAAATACGTATGGGCAAATCACATTCACTTTGCTTGAAATCACAAATGTTTCTGTAAAATTTTGTTTTGCTGGCAAGACATCCTCCGAACTCACCAAGAGAAGCGAGTCGTAAATTTGTGTTGTTACGTTTTAATGGAAGGGGCGGGAAAATGTCTTCAGGTGGTAATCCACATTATTATAGCTGACTTTCACTACCTTAATCTGAAATATGATTTTATGTTCTCAGAGTTGAAGAGGCCGGTCACTCGATTAAATGCTTCCCTAGTATTGTCAGCGTACGCAACAACATCAGGGAAGAGGCAGCGCAGCGTTACACAAATCTAATCAAGGCAGTCCGTGAGTTTTTCCAAATATAAATTTACATCATTTACTGTAACATAGCTCAGCAATCGTCAGAATCAGGTTTTGATTAATTTAGCAATTGTCAAAGAAAATATTTATTGCATATTTAATTGCAAAATCTTACTTGCGCAGCACATTGTTACAAATTGACTGCTCATAACTGATGTCGTCAAATACTGAATTCAGTGCTGCAAGAATACTAGTGATGCACCGAAAGACCTTTTGCAGGTCTGTTACAGGGTACAGGTTACTTTTCAAGTGTTTCGGAACAGGTCAGACCAAACTAAATTACATGTGTGCTGATGAAAATAAGCCTGCTGTGTCATGAGATGATCTGTAGGTATTGTTGAATGAAAATAGGTAACAATAATAGTATCTATAATGCATGTTAGTAGTGGCGAAATATAGCTTTATCTATTGTATTAATGCAACTGATGCTTCCATATGATATTACTGTTCTGAGGAGTATTACTTACAGCAAGGTGACAGAGATGAGACAACTCCTGCTCATTACTGCTGGTTTTCAACCAAGCCCATTTATCGTAACTGAGTAAATGGGAGTATTCTTCCACTTTAAACAAGTTTCCGCGTCATGCTATAACCCCCTTTTGTTATCATTGCAATATTAAACAAAGACATACATCATGGAATCTAGTCTTTGGAAATCGAATTGATTGATTGTCCATTCCAATTGATGCAATAGAACACATCAATATGAATTGATCAACAGAATTTCCAGTTGAATGAGTGCACATCCATTACCACCATCGGGAACAATTAAGTAATCAAACATTTTAGGAATGGTACATGAAACAACACTTAGAGGCAAAGATTTGGTTGATACAAATCGACAAAACTTTAATGCTCATATTAATAATTATCTAAATTTAATCATATTAAATTATTATTAATTGACTATTGTATGGTGACAAAGAATTGAAATTCGTTATCGTTCGCCAAATATTGCATTTATTTTAGTTTTATTCCAACTTTTTGGACTGATAACATGTTTTACAAATGATTTCACATGCGATATGTATTTCCATCTTTTATTAAATATGAACGGTCATAGATGTCCCACTTGTGAGTGCCGTCATTGGCGATTGCATCCGTCAGCCACTTTGAGTAGGCATACTTAAGAGCTGATGTTCCGAAACCCGGTCGCCATGGATCTGAGTTGTGCTGGAAAACATTTTTTCCTGGTGGGCAGTGGGCCAGACCGTCCTGGCGCATAGCTACTAGCTACCTATCTGATCTTGTCGTATTCCATCATAATTGTGTTGTTAATCATGCCTTGCACAAACTATTTGGTGAAAATTATTGCATTTCAATTCAGGAAGCTTTTTCAAGTTACTTTTCCGCTTTACCTTCTTCTTAACTAAAGCCATTTTTATAAGCATTTTGCATGATGCTATTTCTCTTTGGGATCAATAAACAACAGACAAAACTCTTCAAATAAATGCGAACAAATGTCTTTAACTTATTCTAAAGCTTGGATTCTGATTTGTGAACCAATCTAGTAGTAACATAAACTAAGAATCATGAAAATGGCTATTGACGAAAGTGTTGTTGCATGTTGTATTGTGTTCATATTGAGAATGTTGTAGCAAACATAATATATACTAATGTATGGTGCATGATTTGATGGCATCTAGCTTGTAGGCAAATAATGTGTGCAATTCATATAATTTCAAATTATTGCAGTGCTAAGCGCATCTGTGTATATTTCATACAGGTATACACGCACATATACATCAACCATGAACGTATATGTGTACATACACGTATACATTATAATTACTATTATCTGATTTATTGTCTATACAGTGACAGTATAGATACCCATGTCCATTAGCTTCGCCTTGTCAATATTGCATTTTTCTTCTTGTGCTACAGGAACAAATTTGTGGCATTCGGAGCAAACAAAGAAAGAACTGCTAGATGAGTGTGAAATAGTGTCACCAGGGTTGGATGCAGGGGAAGCAGAAAACTATTACAACTCTATTCTAGAACCCATTGCTAGCAATCCCAGGAAGAGCTGGGGACAGCTTGTGAGGGTATGTTATGTGTGAAACTAATGTTGGTTAAAATATTATGTTATTTATCCTACAAGTGAGAAATTGTTGTGGCTGTAGCTAAGGTTGCCTTGTGCAGCACCCAATTTACTCTCAATATAGGGTCGGAGCACACTCATACGAATTTCAGTTTCAAAGCCTTACCCACATGTCCTTCACATTAATGCCTCAGAGTGCTTACCAATCGCTTAATTTTCTACAAATTAAAGTGAAGGGTATGATTGCTTACTCTTTCTCGGGAGACAGTTTGGGCTAGTGAGTTTGTTGATAATAGACTAGAGCATAGCAAAGTTCTTGCAAACACAGAGAGCAGATGTATTTTTATTTTGTTTGTCATTCTTTAAATTATCTTCCTGTTGATATTAGAGCCATCATAATTAACTCAATTATCCCGAAGTGCCGGTGAAACAGGAAGTAAATCATAGGAAAACTGTCGAAGTACCGCTGTCACCGGCGATTTCCGGGTGCAGCATAGGCGTCCCTTGAAAAAATTGTATCTTCAATAATAAGATTTTCTAGGAGAAGACACAAAGAGCTATCCATTGATATAAAATATAGCAATCCATATTAATATTGAATTTGAGATCATGGTTTCACCGAGTCAAATAAAGATTTTTCATAGTGCCGTTTTTTTTCTTTATTTTGAGACGTGACCCATATGAAAATCGTCATTTTAATTAGTTAGAACAGAGCTAGAGGGCTAATGTTTTACATTCAATTTAGAACGACTTAAGCTACACACCGATATATAATTAGTATTGGAACTCAGCAAGAGTCATGATGAAAATGTGTTTACCTTAGGCAAAACTGTGAAATTGCCCTGTTAGTTTCAATTTCACAGTTTTACTTCTACCACAATTTTAGGTGGGTTTAAATTTTCAAAATTGGTTGCAATTGAAAGCCCATCAGAATATCTTTTAAAATGATATAGTGAGCATGCTTGTTGTAGAGGTTTTGATCCGAAATTTTGAAATTTTGAAAATTGGGATGGACATTTAATAAAAACAAGCAACTCCCGGCAGCCGCAGACGGTTTCTGGGCTAATGGGTTAATGAACAGCTTGAGAACGCATTTTAGTGTGGCATAAACTAACTTTAAATTTAGATAAAACTAATATTATTTTATTGAAGAACCATCAAAATATATGTTGGTCTAAGTTAAATTTGCCTTCACTATCTGCTAACATTATCTGACTATCTGACATAACTGACTTCCTGCCACAAACTGTTTTACTGTTCATCTCATCTTCAAATCCATGGATTTGATACTAGCCTGTCCTCAGATTCAATCAAGATCAGTCCACCATTATTGTTAAAAAGATCTCGGGCCAACGTCAAGTTACATTCCAAGCATCCGTTGCGTGGAACACTCTGCCGGTGAATTTGAGGGAGATGTCAATCTAACCAGGTTCAAGGCGGTCTTAAAACATTACCTGCTTGAGTCACTGGAGTAGCTGAAGCACCTGACCGCATTGTTATTACTGTATTGAACAGCCAATTACATCAATTAGCTATACTATTGAGCACATTCGTCTCATCATTATTGTTTAGTATATTCGATTTTATTGCATATAGAATATTGATGGAATAAAAATGAAATTAAACAAGAAAATCTTGTTATATTGAGCACTATAAAGATAAAAAACTGTGAACACCCGTTCCTCTTTTACGCCGTTAATAATTTTTCATAATTACTGATGGATTTATTTTATATATGCATAACTAATTATGTATATATAAACTAAAAAATGTATGGCTCTAACTGAAAAAACATACTATATATATACAGTATGTTTTCTTTAGTTTGAGCCATTTAGTTTTCCGGCATTTTATCTTTAATGTAGCCAAATTGTTTCATGCATACTGGCTCTCAGTAATGGTTCTCTGGGAAACAAACAATTGTCAATTCTTAGTAAATAATAATATTTTAACTAATTATAATTTATATTTGTATATAGAAAGTGTGAATGAGCATTTTAGTGGCAGAATATTTACTGAAGGGTAATCTTGCTTGTGCCTTGGACCCTGTCAGCATAGTTCTGAATTTTCCAATATTATTATTACTTCACTGCTCACCTATTGGTCCCTTGACTGGGTGTGGTAGCCAGGGAATTGCCCAAATATTTGCTTTTTGGTTCAATTTTAGACATGTCTAATTTGGGACTTACACACTATGCAAGAGGGTTGATGAAGAATCGATATATTATCATTTTGAACAGTATCTCATCGACTTTTCAAGTAAACCAATTTTAACAGTTTAATTCCGCCTCAAATTGTGGTATAACCAAGACTTTCAAATGGTAGAAGCAAAAAATCAGGGACACAAATCTTCCCAAAATATCAGCAGCTAATGAGTTTCAAATTGAAATTAAACATTGAATTGAATAAATAATTACCATATCTTTATAAATACATGTATGTATAGTCAATAGTAAGTAACATCAGTTACATCAGTAAGGTTAGTGATTGATAGTACAAGTTTTGGCAGAATTAAATAAATTATATACATATTAAATACATAACAAATAGGCCTACATATATTATTAAATACATATTAAATACATAGTAATTATATTAAATACATATTAAA
Organism: Himantozoum antarcticum; assembly: GCA_027564295.1. Classification (NCBI taxonomy): domain Eukaryota; kingdom Metazoa; phylum Bryozoa; class Gymnolaemata; order Cheilostomatida; family Bugulidae; genus Himantozoum; species Himantozoum antarcticum. The sequence goes on from JAOQGN010014995.1 coordinate 12,793, forward strand.
TTTATTCTTAATTAAATTTTGAGTATTTCTAATTAACGAATTATAATTTGTTATTATGCGGTATTTAATATTGTGTTTATTATGTATCTAATATGTATTTTATTTTGCATTTAAAATGTATTTATTACGTATTTAATAGCACTAAAGTTGTCTTTGTTTTTTTGCAGTGATTGCGGAGCGTCACAGATTGACAGACAGTGAAGTTTATAAACAGTCCTACCTACTATCATACTGTAGTGGTCACGGATTCCACTAGGACAATAATCCGTAATGTACAGTATTATTTACTTCCCTGTGCATTTACTCTTGTATTCCGGAGTTGTGCTCTCTCTTCTGGTTGAAGAAAGCATCGCTGAGCCTACTACTACTATTGACAATTATTAGCCGTAAGAGCTACTAATAACATTGTAATAGATCCGACATGCAGATGTCCGTATACCTTGTTCTTATATGTTAATCATTAAGTATCTCGTTTTATGAATGTGTTTGGATTAACTCAAGATTAGGTATAGAGATGCTCTAGGACTCTTAGATAATAGATTAAATAGTTTTAGGTAATGAAACCTAATACTTCTCTTGTAGTTAATTGTTTAGTATCTTGACATCG
>JAOQGN010015106.1:0-13396 GCA_027564295.1 Himantozoum antarcticum
AATGCTACAAGTTTATAGGTGCAACCTTGAAAGTGTACGATCTAGTAGTGGGACACACAAGTCCATTACAATATACACACGTTTCTCTAATCCCTATACTTTACCTAAAGAGTGTCATGCGGACAAGTCTACACAATCGCCGTCAGCAACTTTTAGGATGATTTTAGAGTTATAGAATTGGCTGTGATTGTTACGGCTTCTTCGTAGTGCCCTCGTTCCTTGATCTTATGTCGAACGGCTTCGCTAATATTTTTAATAACGTAGCATACTGTTGGTAATCTAAATTCATACCAATCCGTTCCACTGTTGGGTGAGTACTTGAGAAACTTACGTTTTGCATCTATGTTGGGAAACAAATAATAAGTCTCCAAACTTCCCAAAGCCATCGCATAGGACTTGCTTCTGTCCAACTCTATTGGGGGGATTAAACTTAGTAACAAAATCTCACTTGCTATCGATCATGGCGATGCTAGTAGAACTTTTAGGCGACTTGTTGTAGATAATTTGTTGAGTAAACGCTCCATTATATATTCTAGGAAAAAATTATCCAGACCACTTCTGCACCTACCGTTGCTTTTGCCGCTGGACAGATCGATGGCTACAATCCCGTGAGGTTGTTCCCAAGCATCGGTGCACAATTGCTTAAATTCTTCGTTAGTCATGTCACATCCACGTGATCATTGCATATGTGGTTTACGTTTTTCGCGTCTTGCGGAAATAGACAAAAGAAGGTGGCGTTTTCTCTAATAGTTGGCCTCATCAACTTGAAACAGTTTTTGGATAGATACCAGCAGTACACGTTGCTGTGCCTACCCCGCACGTAATATTTTTCGCACTTGTTTTGAAATTCTAGAATGAGATCATCAAAAATCAAAAGGTTCTTGTCCCTTGGGTTGAGATCGCTGGGGTCTATCACATCATCCGCGGAATCAAAAAACTGACACTCTATGGAAGGATCTTTTTCCCGCTGTGCTCATTTCTCATAGACTTCAGCCGTGGATTCGAAAACGAGCAATGGATCCGCTTGCTTGCTAGCAATTTTCTCCCTTCCACTAAATAGGTTCCTGACAGAGTTTTTTGGTAGTCCTAATTCAAAGGCTCTTTTAAGAATCTCATATTCTGGTTGGAACAAACTCTTGCCATAAACGAGAAGCTTGATATAGTCCATCCACTCGTGTCGCAAGAGAAGGTTGATCAGCAGAGTGGTTTTACCACAACCCAATTTTCCAACAATAACCAACAACAATTATACTTTTTGGTAAAAACGGGTGGTTACGTCTAGAGGAACACGCATTTTCACATGATGTATTTCGATTTGCATTCTGTTATAATAAACTATTTATTGTCTTTAATGCAAGCGACGTACGGATAGTCGATCCAGAGGATCTCGAATAACTAAAAACAACAGAACGTTAGACTACGGCCTAAGCTCCGTGTGTAGAATAAACAGAGCCAATTCACAAAAGCTAAACCAGGAGCAGGCTTGGTCAACAATCTCATCAACAATCTACCTTTTGATATGCATATGGCAGGTCATATCTTTCTCGGTCCGGGTACTAAGTTAAACAAGAGACTAAACCCAGATCTAACACCCATAAGCTGGAGCTTACCAGTTGATAGAGATGACGAGGCTGATTATCGTCATGACTTGTGCTACACAAAATATGGGACACTAAGACCAGAATTGAGGTTTGTGATAAACAGATGCTGCGAGTTTTAGAAGATATTCTTAACCCTACAGCGAGCGAACGGCGACACAGAGCGATTACAAAGGCTGTTGTATCGGTATCAGTATACCCGCATATCCCCTCTGACCAACACGAAGTGAGATTCATTCATAACATTTATTAATCTTTCACAATTCGGTAATCCTAAAATACATGTAATTACAACTGAATTAAAGATGATAATTATGTTAATAAGATGTTCATGTATGTACAACCAACGGACAATTTAAAGTGCAGTAGCATGTTCAATGTAATAACATTAAGCACAACAATATTAGGATAATAATACAATAATAATAGGATGATAATAAAGTGCCTAAAACTTACAATTTACTTTGGGGATATAAAGTTAATGTTAGGTTATTCTGGACTAGTCAATATAATACAACGCCTCCTGTAAATAGTAAAGTATTTAGTAAGTATTAGTAAAGTCAGCATGAAATGTTCAAATATAATCAGGCAATATGTAAAATAATCATATCTAATAAAGTAGCAGAGAAGTTACTTTGATCGGTAGCAATCTGACACATGGATATAAAAGGACACAGATAGATGGATATAAGTAGACACAAATCAAACGCGCATGGATATAGAAAGGCAGAAGAGGTAAAAAATACTTACAGCAATAATATATAAAAGGAGTATGTAAGCGCAGAGCACATAAAGGGTCTTGACGCCCCAGACTCTGGATGACTAGTGATTGATTTGTAAAAAGTAATTGTAAAACAAACCTATGCATTAAATTATAATCTCATGTAATTCCTGGGCTATCGTATGCTTTTGGTTGCTTATACCATACCAATACAGCTATTATCGGTACAAAAGCAAAGTTTGGGATGGGTATGAAGAAAAAGAATTCCCATTCTTTGGAGTGATAAATTAGTTTAGGAACTGCATAAACTCGGAAGACATAGATTTCCCAAGCGTAGGGTTTGGTCAAAGGGGATCGATGATATTTGGGCTGCCGACCGAGCCGACATGAGCGCTTTTTCCAAGGACAACGACGGGGTTCAGCTTCTGCTTACGGTCATTGATGTGTTTACAAATACTGCTGGATGGTTCCTATAAAAAATATAACTGGTGCTGCTGTCGCCGAGGCTCTAAAGGATATTTTTAATGAACGGAAACCGGAGAAAATGTGGGGGGACAAGGGAAAAGAGTTCTACAATAAGTCAGTCCAAGATCTCGCGCCATTGTACAGCACAGCAAACGAGGAAAAGGCTAGCGTGGTTGAACATTGGAATAAGACGATGAAAGAGAAAATGTACAAGTATTTCACAGCAAATTCTAGTAGGAGGTACATAGATGTGATGGATGGACTTACGGAAAATTGCAACAACGCCGTGCATTCATCGATCAAGATGACGCCCATAGACGCTAGTATCCCGTCAACGAAAATACTATGAGGATGAATCTGTATCCAGAATTACCTCGGGTGAAAAAGCCAAATCTCATCGTCGGCGATCGAGTTAGGATCACCAATAAGAAGAAGACTTTTGAAAATGGATACACACCACGATGGACGGAGGATGTGTTCACGGTTGTAAAAATCCTGTACACTAACCACGTTACATGCAAAATCACCTTAATGGTGGGGAGATAACTGGATCCTTTTATGAGCAGGAACTCCAAAAGACAACTCAAGACATTTTTAGAGTAGAAAAGGTACTTAGAAAGAGAGGTAAAAAGTCGTTGGTGAAATGGTTGGGCTATCCCGATGATCACGACTCTTGGGTAGATACCAACATCTTAGTTAACCTAACGTAATACGTAAAAACGTAAAATGTAAAAAACGTAAAACGTTTCACATTATAATAAACATGTATTAAACAATAAAACAATAAAAGTCAATAAACAAGGATCCAACAAAGAGAGTCGCGATAGTTCGCAAATTTCTCCAGACTAAGGCAAATATAAAAGCCCAAAGCCGGGCAGAAGCTATAGGTGATATTGATGGCGAACGCGAGTTTACAAAGTTATTTAAACCTGTTATTACATCGCAGAAAGGTCTGTCGGAAAACATTACCAACGCGATAAACGACTTACCAAGGCAGTTAGTCATACAGCCACTAGATCAACAACGACACATTCTCTACAGAGACAATGATGAAGAACTCCACTCATTACCTCACACCCACTCTTCGCGTGCTGCCAGTCCTCATAGCTTTTACAAGTTAGGTTCTACAGCTACAAAAAGCAGGCTTAAAACTCTTGAACCTGGGCATGATCGTGACACCACCTTTGGTATATACGCTAAAGCTGACAAACGCTTTATCAGGGATAAAACGATCGATTTTGATGAGGATGATCCAATCATAGATGGTACGAGGTACAAAGGAACCAGCGGTCTTTGGGAGTTGATAAGAAGCAAAAAGCCAAAGGAGTATACGGAAGAAGATTTAAATGTGTATGGAGAAATTCTAAAAAAGACTAATACGATATGGAAAGACAGCGATCCGAGATCAAATAAACCCAAGTCCAGCAGAGGAGACACATATAAGAACATCATAAAGGCTAGTACGATCAGATAAAGAGTGCTAGAGGTAGTGGTATGGTGTTCCTCTCACAAGACCCTAATGTTCTAGTTCAACGATTAGACCTACTTATGGCTAGTCGTCAAGCCGGTAACACGGTGTCATTAAGGAGTTGGTTAGTATTCTAGACGAACTACTCCATCAAAAGCACATGAATCGGGAATTGTACAAGCGACTATCCACAGCCATTAACTAGCGGGTATAATAAATACAAATGTTGAATATACAAATACACGGATACCACAGAGCATATGCTTGTGGTGGGACGGGGATTTTCGACACCATAGGCAGTGTTCTGTCAAAGATTGTAACAAACAATGCGGTAAAAAAGCTCACTATAGATGCTGGCAAAACAGCTTTAAAAGCTACCAGAAAAAAGGTTTTCGATATGGTGGGTAAACAAGCAAAAAATCTTATTGCTAGATTTAGGAAAAAGCGGTTAACTCTGGAGGCTACCACAACCCTACAAAAAATAGCGGCTAGCGCGAGAACTCCAGAGGCCACCGCAACCCTGCAAAGAATAGTGACCAATGCTATAAATCCAAATGTGTCTTTAAACAACTTGATAGCTGGCTAGAGTCAAGCAATAGCTATTCAAGATCTAGCTAAGAGGTTAAATGGATCAGCCTTAAAAGTTATCTAAATTTATATGCTTATGCTTAATAGCATACACAATTTTTTCGCTGTAATAAATACAATTAATTCATTATCTCTCAAAGATCCCGTGTTGCGTGATGAAAGCTTCGAGAGAGATGAAGTACAGGAGTATGAATCGATCACTGGGACCAATCTTAGCAATCCCGGTGAGATTAGAATCGTCATCGAAGCCCAAGATATCGTTTGCATCCGAGCGAGAGCTATCTAATGGTTGAAGGCACACTAACAAAAAACGCTGATGGTGATGTGTACGCTGATGCAGATGCGATTACACTCATTAACAGTGCTATAATGTACCTATTTCGCAGCGCTAGGTATGATCTGTCAGGGCAAGAGATCAAATCGGTGCTTTACCCCGGTCAAGCCACCACTATGCTAGGCATGCTAAAGTATTCTGATGATTTTCAAAAAGGTCAGGGTCTTAACCAACTATGGTTTAAAGACACAGTGGCTACCACGGTTATAGCTGACAATTTGGGATTTGCCGCCAGACAAAAATATATCGTACAGCTGCTCGATCCAAAGGGTACTTTTAGCTTTAAAATCCTGCTAAAGCATATATTCGGATTTGCCGATGACTATGATAAAATCATCTATGGGCTTAAACACACGCTAACACTGACGAGAGATTCCAATGACAACGCAATCTTTAGACATAACGCTGCGGACGCTGGTAAAATCAACCTCGGCAAAATTTCTTGGTTCATGCCTCATAGGAGTCTGGCAGATGCTGAAAAGTTTCAGCTATATAAAACCATAGAAAACAAAACCCAAATAGATGTAGGTTTTCGTGCGCGACAATATGATACAATCGCGGTACCCCAAACGGGAAACTTTACGTGGAGATTGGGTGCCAAGACTTTATCAGAAAAACCGCGATACATAATCATAGGTTTCCAAACTAGTAAAACCGGTAATCAACAACAATATCCGGCGCTATTCGATGACGTCGGAGTTAAGAACATGCATGTAACGCTAAATTCTACGAGATATCCAGAGGTAGATTATAATGCTTCTTTTCCCAAAATACAATACAGTAGATTGTATGGAGATGCCACGTCGTTCAAATCCAAATATTATAGCACAGACGAGTTGGTGAGCAACCTGGGCATTACTCCTTCTGACTACAAAAATCTCTTCCCGCTGTTTGTAGTTGATGTAAGCAGACAACCCGAACGGCTAAAGGATGGGGTTATCGATATCAATGTAAAAACGCAGTTTGAAGCTAACACAGAACACCAGCTAACACAGAAGCTTATGCGCTAGTCCTATCAGATAGAGTGCTAAAATTCCAATCCGATGGAAGCAAAATGTCCGTTATATCTTAAATTATATACTTTTACATGTCCTAAGAGATACAAAAGGATATACAATTTACTCAACAGCCCACCAAATGTCTTGGTATTCGTGTCCAGAACCGTTACTCATTTTTTGCTTGCCATTGTAAATAAATTTTCTGTTCGGTCTAAACTGCAGCGCTAGACACTCAGGCATATATACTTTTAGCTCTCGGTCTTCATCCAAGTCCTTGACAGTGACTATATAGTCACCATATTTAGACTCTTTAGTGCCGATTTCAATAACCTGGTAGGGTCGTGATAGATCCAAGTCTCTTAGGTTAGTTATAGCGGATCCGGTGTTGCTGCGGAATGTTGTATCACCAACAATGATAGTAGGTATATCTGCGCTAGACATTTTCTCTCTTTATTATAGGGGAAAAAAGTTATATTTACCTCCAAAATTCTTGCTTGATTTCGTCTTTAAAAATTTCTTGTAAAGCCGCTCGGTTCTCATATATTTCCTTAAACCCAATTTTAACCGTGCCTAGTTTGTTATACGGGTGTAGCAGCTTATACATACACCGTAGCTTATTAGCGTAACTCTGACCCATCCTTGCTTTTAGCTGTAGAATCATTTGCCATTCCTTTACACAGGGAACGCGGCTTAGCCAAAAGGCTGACTACAACCACTCACCGACCTTTACATAGTAATCTATTGGAAGGGTCTTACGATTGATACAGTTATTTCCTTCATAATATACTTCTCCCAAATTCTTTGATATCGGAACACTCACCAACCTTAAAACCCCACACAGATTCATCGAGCTCGTCAAAGATCTGGTTGACTGCTAGCTTCTCCACTAGGTATGCGTGGAACATTTTGGGGTTGATTGGCTTTGCTTGCTCTGGCTCTGGTATTGGTTCCCGAACTGGCTCCTGAACTGGTAACTGAACTGGCTCAGGTGTTGGCCGCTTGGGTAGCGGGTGTTTGGCTTTGGCTGGTGGTGGGTCGCAGCCATTTTCACTATCCACATATTCTCCTTTTCTTTTCGGTAATGGTTTGGTTGGTTCTACCATTACCTGCTCCACTGGCGATACCTGTATGGTTAGATCTTTGTCGATATCTATATCACTGTCACTGTGATATCTATATCACTGTCGCTGTCATATATAAGTAAATTTACTTATCTCTTTTGGCATCGCATCTGATTACCCGTCCGATATATCACGATGTAGTGGATGTGTGCCCGCTGGTTTGGTTATATCAACCTGTGGTGGTTGTTCTGGAAATTCTGGTAACTCATCACCGTCATGACACCACTCTATATAATCTCCCATAAGGGGGTGAAAATCACGCATGTCTGAATAATAATCTCGCATTTTAGTGTGGTAGGTCATGTGCTCTTTGCAAATGGGACACTTTTCCGCGGCGGAGAGACCTCGCTCCTTGGTGAAAGAATTGTCTTTGACAGTAGTAGATAATTGTTTATCCCTTTATTATACTAAAGCTATCTTTAACCCTATATCAGTTGTATCCATAGATAAAATCTATGGTCACGATGGTGTGTGCTTGCAAAGAAAAAAATGGATAAGAAAAGCAATACTGTCAAAGATCTGGAAAGTGTACGAGCTGCTAATACACCCGAATCTCCGGACATTTGTACGGCTCGCGCTTGCCCTTTGTACGCTTCCCTTTTATTATAAGATATCTTTAATCCAATATCAATTTCAGTGCTCACCGGTGAGCACCGTGACCTCTATGTGACTCCAAGACGTCAATGAGTGCATACTGTTTATCATAGAAAAATATATCACCAATCTATATATAGTACAAAGGGTTCCTATAGCAACCATTTTGGCGTCAATATCTAGGACCTACTTTTGGTTAAAGGTAGCTAGATTATAAAGAGGTTTCGCTATTTATTCTCTTTAACCCAATATCAATTGTTTCACCGGTAAACACTTTTGGAGTCACGTGTACTTTTAAGTGAGGACCCAATGTGCGCGCATATTGGGGGTCATGTGGAGGTCACACGTGTGCTTTTAAAGTAACCTAGATTTTGTTGACCCTTGTCGCAGGACTCTCCTTTTCATACTACTAATGAATGACTCAAGATTATTTTATATTTTTTAAGATTAAATGAATGATTCGAAACTATTTATAAATTACCATGATTAAACAAATGATTCGAAATTTTTTATATTTTCATGAATGAATGATTGGAAATGATTTGTATTTTTTATAGATAAACTTGATAAGTGAAGGGCACAAATGTTCAAATCAATTAATTGGATAATTTTGTAGTAAATTTTACACTTGTACCTTCTCATTTTCTTCCATTATCCCTCCAAAATATCCATTCACTTTCGAATGAAAATCATTCATTTTCAAATGAAAATCCATAAATAAAAAATATCCCCACCCCTTTAAATATAAATATACAATTCCAGAGTAAATTCCAAAACATACGCATTCCTAACATTCACAACATTCCCAACAACACCCCCACACCGCCACACCGCCACCCACACACCTAACGTTTCCACATTCCTACCACATTCCCCAATTTTTTCCTATTTTTAAACACAAAATGTATTTTTAAAACATCTAAGCAATCTAAGACCCCACAACTTCCGCATTCCAAACATTCCCTATTATTTTGAGACAAAAAGCAACATTCAACTCGTAAACTCTTGACCTTAAACAATTTACACCGGAGGTTCAAAACTCAATTTCCCATGACGTCACTAAAATATCAACCAATCAGAAGCCTCCATCATTCGAAAAAATACACCGGTGGTCAGAGACTCACTACCCTTCTGTGATTGGTCAATCCTTGAAATACAGCCTTCTCATTGGATAATCAGCAGTGGTCAATGAGTACTTTGGGGGTATTTGAAAGCCCAGACTATACTACTCTCGCCTATGATTAGCATCCTCAAAAACCTATATGATTCTGATTTCAAGTAAATTCATCAAAGTGTACTCTTTGAAATGTTTTATGGGCGTTGCAGGAAGTGAACGCTCTCAACCCAGGCAAAAGATTCATATTTCGAGGTAAGCCACCCACCTTACCCACTAGAAAACTTCTTTGGCTCTATATTATATGGTACTCAAGAAGATAGAGTGCAAGTATATTTATGTTTGGGGGCATCCCAGGAAGTGCACACCCCCAACCCAAATAAACAAAATCGTATTTCGTATAGGGCCAAACCCTCTACCTACATACCACCAAATTTTCATGGATTTAGGTCAAGTGGTCTTCGATGATAGATAGTAAAAGGCAAAAGGGCGTGTGCGAAATATGAATAATAACCAGGTGACTGTTGCTTTTCCCAGGAAAATACTACGGCTTACAGCTCGTTGGCCGTCTTGAATTATCAATCATGACAATATCTCGTCCTGAATCATCACCCTTTAAAGCCTACTTGCCCCCATGTTTATGTGAATACGACAAATTTTATGCTCAAGTTCACTCTTCAAGGTAAGCGGATGACCTTGAAACAACTTCTTCTTGCTTGCTTTTTGCTGCTATGCATTTTCATTAGCTTGTCTACGCAAGGCTCAAAATATGACCTTTGCGTGACCTTTGAACTAATATCGAAAGCTCGTCCATGATGGGCACCCTTCAAAAGCTACTAGAACCTGTTTTCATGGGAATCCGACTAATTGTAGGCTCAATATCACTCTAAGGTCAAAAATATGATTTTTGCATGACCTTCAGACTAATTCCGTTAGCTCATCTTAGTTAGCTCATCATCATTAACGTCCTTCAACACCTATATGATCCTGCTTTTAAGCGAGTTAGTCAAAATTTTGTTTTGGAGCGTTTTAGGGGTGTTGCATGAAGCGCACGCTCCCAACCGGAACAAAAATTTGAATCCTTCAATACCTATAGGAGCTCGCTTCAAAGCGAATTTCCCCACACCGAACCCACCATGAAAGTTTCGTGGTTCTAGGTATAACTTTATTTGAGGAGATAAGAGTTAATTCATTTTTTGGCTTGGGGGCGTCACAGGAGGTGTGTGGCCTTAACCCGAATAAAAATGTCATACTGTGTGTAACACCACCCTCCCCCCTACATACCACCAAAATTTCCTGCTGTAGCTCAAGCAGCCGCCGAGGAAAACTGGACAACATGATAGTCTTACAGCTATGCTGTAAGCCTAATAAGCAATAATGGGTAAAACATTTACAGTCTTACAGCTATGCTCTAAGCTTAACGATATATTGAATTTAAAGCATGATCAATGACAAAAAATGCAATGTTAAACATGTTAAATCATATTTTTAATGAAGCTAGATGAGTGTTGCTTTCCAGTATAAAACACGACTGAAAGCTTGGTGGTAATTTTGAATTTTCAAGCATGACACTATCCATCCTAAATTGTCACCCTTTCAAACCTACTAGTACCCGTTTTCATGTGAATCTGACTAATTCCATGCTTAAAGTCACTCTTAGTTCAGCGCATAACATTGAGACAGATTTTGTTTGCCCGTCCACGATTGGAATCCTTCAATACCTATAGGAGCTCGCTTCAAAGCGAATTCATCGAAGCTTAGCTTGTCAAAGTTTTAGGGTCATCACAGCAAGTATGTCCCTGCAACCAGAATAAAGATTTTCTATTTCGTGCAACACCACCCATTACCTATCACCATCCTCCTATTACTCAACAACCTCAGCCCACTGACATGGCCCACTGACAAACAAGATTCAGAGAGTGGAGCAGTGTCCCTCATATACCAGCTAATTCATGATCAAACCGAACTCAACCGAGAAGACATAGAACTAGGCAGTACTGAACTCAAGTGGAGGCATTGCCTCCGAGATAGCATGGAGGGTGAATGCCGAGAGCGTACTGGAAGTATGCATAGCGGGCATACAAAGAATACGGGCAGGTGGTGTGTAGTCTGTCCCACAGCCATGCGAAAGTATGTCATCTGGAAGACACATGCCCTCACTCATGTGTGAGTCACCCTTACCCTAGCCAGTCTCCGTCTAACCTGGCGGAAATGAGGAGAGCCATAAAACTTGTGAAGTCTACCAGCTAGCAAAGAGCAGTGGTACCCACCTTGTGGCCAGCAGACAGCAGTTGTTTGCAGAACGGCCATGGCAGAAATTTGCAGTTGAATTGGTGGGACCCATGCCTGAGACACAGGGAGGATCGTTGGATCTTAGTACTGACGGACCATTTCACCAGATAGCAAGATGCCTTGGCCCTCCCCAATGCTATTGGCCAGTTGTAGCTACTGAATTTGATGAAAATATGTTCTGCTACTTGGGCCTACAAGAATTAATCCACACTGATCAAGGTACTCAATTCGAGCCAAGTCTGATGGATAAGTTATGTCAACTATGGAATGTCAAGAAAATAATGTCTCACCATTCCTTACCACCCCCAGGCCAAATGAGTAGTGGAGTGGAGCAACAGAGCCCTCGGAGACTCCCTGAAGACCCTTCTACTCCAACGAGGAAAGGAAGAGTGGGCCTGGCACTTTCCCAGCAAATGCGAGCATTCCGTGGAATGCCCCTCTCCAGTACCGGTAAAACCGCCAACTACTGGTACCTATAAATGGTGGGCAAGTTAACTGAGACTACCATACCAACTCCAATTCCACTCCCTATAGCCGAAACCGAGCCCCTAAATGACTATGCCCTAGCTGTACAGAAGAGGTTAAACCTGGCCTATGAGATGATTTGGCAGCAGAAACTAAATGTCCGGCAGGAAAGTGCCGAGGAGACCCTCGTGATTGATATAGATTACTTGGTACTGTTGGAAAACCACCGGAGAAGGATGGGAGAAAATCCTAAGTTACGATTAACATTTTGTAGGGCCCTGCCATGTGAAAAGAGAAAACCAAACCATACCTACTGTTTGAAATAGAGCACTAGTAACAAGGGTCTGTCCAAAATGAGTGGTGCCTCAAGTTGTATCCCTCCTTCAAAGAAGTCCCAGGGCATGCCCCACTGCCATCGAGCCGAAGAACAGGCCCAACATGTATGTACCACCCGACTGCAAGAGAAGAGATGTCTGGAGAGACCTTTAATGGAACCCAGACACACAATGAAACCAAGAGATGCCTCCAGTGCCGGAACAACCCCACCCTCTTAGAAAGAAATCCCCTGTGCCACTAATACCCAGTCTGATGGACAAGATCACCCTCAAGCCCACTGGGCTCTCCCCTCTGGCTAAAACCCTGCGTCCTGCTGAATAAAGAAAAACCCGGCTGTACCTACTGGGCAGTCTAAGAGAACCGCTGGGGCTCCAGCCAACTATTCAGATGTCAAATGTCGACTACTGAACCCTCATCCAACCAAGGTAAAAAGCATGGGTGTTCATACCCCCACTTCTGACCCAGATTCTGAAAGTTGGTGTACCAGACTCCCAATACCCAGCCTGACCTAATACAGAGAGGAATGTAAAATGTCCATTGGAACTCTGGCTATTAGTCCCCCCAACTCGGCATAAACTGCCTAAAATAGGTCTACCTCTGCTCTCAATTACCAACCAGCCCTTGCCACCAAAAGAAGAAGAAACCACAGAGCTGCATTCGATTGAAAATTGAACAGAAAAAGACCCCTTAGAACTCCTACAGTGGTCCAAAAACCAAAGTGACACCGACTCCACGACAGGGGGACAATCCAGAGATCCACGGAAAGTGAGGAACAAAAGGTCCACTGGAGGCCATACAGGAAGGAAAAGTGCTGAAGGACACATTAGTTAGCAGACCATGAGTTAGCAGACCATGAGTTAGCCATGAGTTGGACAGACCATGAGTTGGAGAAGATACCTTACAGAAGAGGCTTCTACCTCTGATCCAATTGGACTTTCTAACTTCTTTGAGCCACTTAATGTCTTGATCAACAATTCTCCTTTCCCCTGTACAGTTTTTGAAGCCAATAGGCCAGAGAATATAGACCATTCTACCCCTCCCCAATTGAACTCCATCTCCATCCCCAGTCAACCCTACTCACCAACTCAGAAATTAGACCAAAGAACCGCTGACCTACCCAACGACCGCTGCTAATACGAGAAGCCACATCATGCAACAGTAGTACACTGTACAAATATATGCTAGAGGTGACCCCCCAAGAGCTTTGGGGCATGCAGAGGCTCATCAGCTGAAGGAGAAGTTACTATATAGAGGGATATCCAGGAAGCTGGAAATGAAGAATTAGTGGGCATGGCCAGTAAT
>JAOQGN010015327.1:0-13392 GCA_027564295.1 Himantozoum antarcticum
ATACATAAACTTTGTTAAAAAGTTTCCAATAGAGCCTATAAGAAAGGTCTTACACAACCACTTCTAAAAAAAATGTGTTTAGGCCATGACCCAACGTTTCGGCGAATACGGTAGCGAACTTCCCTATTATGTATACAAAAAATAAAAATATTATTTAGGCCACGCCCTACGGTTCGGCGAACTAGGTCGCAAATCTGCCTATTGTAAATTGTAATAAAGAAATATAATTACTATAATTCACCTTAGTCTGAATAATCCACTAAAATCAAAATCAATATAATTAAATAGCTCTCAACATAAAAGTTACATGTTGAAGCATATGACTCGGCTGAGCTGACAAAACCTGCTCATACTGTGTAGGCTTCCTGCCTGCCCCGTTTGTCACCAGGCTCCTTGCTTGCACACAAGTAGGCAATACCAATATTTAAATTATGTCAAGAAAATAAATAATATTATAAATATAAATTATAAATTATAATATTGCCTATCCTTGGCTGTAGATGGGGGAGATAACTCCTCTATGTAAACCTGATGTAAGCCAGAGCTATCTATTAACAGACATACATGTAGACTGTTAACAGACAACCACTCTGATGTAAACTATTGGCTAATATCAGTTCATCGGCGAAATAGGAAGGTGCTGAGGGGAGGCAAATCCAATACAGTATATGGTAGGCCTTATTATATCTGCAATAATTATATTATACTGTAACAATTATATTTCCATTATTAGCATAATACCCTACAAAGAAGCAGGTGTTTGCATTTCCATAACAAAGCATTTCTGTAATATAAACAACTTGTATTATTACAGTTTTGCAGCATTTACCTGTAAATGCTAGCAGGATGTGACCCGTATAGTATAGCGTAGAGATCATCACAGATTCACTGTCATTTACGTCAAGAGTGGGTGATGGATGGAAGAGTATAAATGCTATTTGTACAAACCATGTACCTTGTAGCCACAGGAAAAACAATCTGCATAACAGAAGCATAATAATATTTCTTGGTAAAAAACGCGATAATAATATTAATCACACTATTAATAATAATATTAATAGTGTTAAAAATAATATTAATTATAATAATTATAATAATGATCATTATTAGTTAGCTTACAAATATATGCTGCTTCGTGAAATTGCCAGACAGAGGCCCAAGTGGGAGAAATAACTTTTTACCGCCTGGTCACTTGCGTAATAAGCTATGTGCATATCGACCATTTATAAACAAAAGCGTACTACTTTGTACGAAATGCCATTGCTTAGGAATGGGGTGGGAGTTTGAGATTGGGACTCTTTGGAGATTGGGACTCTGTCGCTGGATTCTTCATACATATTTCCATTACAATTTAGGAATGCCAGTGGGGATAATCTGGATTCCAACTTCTTGGCACAATAAGGCCCACGGAGTGTGGCTGGAATGTGAATGGATATAATACTTAATAATTACGCTTGTATTCCAGGCTTGTTATATTATATTAATAATTCGCTCTAGTGTATAACAAAGCAAAATGCATGGTTTATAATTTCTTAACTTCTTACATGTAGACAAATTTCTAACTACAACTACTGACTAGTGATTACACATGTGCAACTCTAATGCCACGACTTACATTACTGGCACCTAAAGTATAACAAAATAATATTTCAATACAGATTTTAAGTTATATGATACTAATTCTACCGAAATAGTAAACACTAAGCGGGGATGTTGACACTAATTTACATAACGATAAATGTAATTCAACAAATTTCATTTCCCTCGCTTTGTTTGGATTTCGTGTAGCCTGTCTTTGACAAGCCTTGTATTTTTAGAGTCCCCCCCCCTTGTAAGAACAACAGAAGGCATTCATAGCAATGCCAACAGTTAGGCATTGCTATGAATCTTAATAAAATTTATCGTAAATACCATTTTTGCTATCATCAACAAATATTTCTATAGTTGCGGGTTTAGATGGAGTGGAGTAAGATATCATCAACCCCACACACGCACGTACGCACGGACGCACACACGGACACACACACAATATTAGTGGATCGAAGTGGCAGAGAGACAAGCACTCTAATCTAGTTTGGCAGCAATGAAGAGGGCCCCACTCCCAGTTCCTTTTTATCCATAAGAAGGGTTTTTCACCTAGTCCTATACCATTCGACAAAGCAATTTCATATGCATAACCGGCCAATATTAATAGCATTATCATCATAATCGTTTATTAATACTCTCAACCCAACCTAAATCCCAGCTCTTTCCAAAATTTTGCATCAGAGAGTATAAAAATCAGACTCTGCCTCTATGTCTCTATGTTCCAGTCAATTTCTCTTTACGCACTGATTTTGGGTCATCAACACCAACATATTGTTGATGAGATTCCAGTGTCAATAAGAAAGTGAGTTACACTAGTTCAAATCTTGTGAACCATAGAAAATGGGAGTTATGGCCTTATGTCGAGGCCAAACTCCCACTTTCTGGGATTCACGTGATTTGAACTAGAGTTGCACAATGCTGTGGTAATGTTGCCTAGAAAGTTAGGCAAGCGATATGCAGGGTGATTCTTACCTTGGAAGGGACCATATGAACTTATCCCTGAAGATAAATTCTATTAAAGTGAAGACTGCATTGAGCCCTATTGTATAGATTAAAAGTGTATGAAGTTGAGTGTTGAGCAACGTTCTGCCGTGCAAGTGATAAAGAAATAGTATAAATTCTATGAGTAATGCTCCAGCTCCACAGACGTAGCTCGTACCTAGTAAAATCAAACACAGGTATGATAATGTTTAAATAAGCATCTAAATTGTACACAATCGTGTGACTGCTCTAAGTGGTAGCTGATGGATGTTGTGATTTGTGGCTAGTGGTTAGTGGTTTGGAAGATGTTAGAAACACATCTAGCCTGGTTTCTAAACCAACTGCATTAGGAGTTATGTGTCCACGGATTGGCCGTGAGTGTTGGGGTGTTGCCGACACCTATATACGCCGGCCCGTAAGCACATAACTCCCAATACAGTTGACTTGGTTAGCCAGGCTAAAACAAATCATGCTGCACAATTATATAGGCCTACTTTGCTTGTCTTTCCTACTATTATTTTGCTATCCATTCCAGGTAAACCATGACGAGGTTGGTTAGCTTAACCTTACCTCCAGCTCCAGGAACCGGCTGGAGAGAATAAGTGGGAAGTGCTGTTTTGTGGGGTTGGGTTTTTACGGTTTACAGCTCATGCCTAACACTTCTCTCTGTTGGCTTTTCCAATGTTTATAATGAACTAGCCTTCATCTCTGCGTCATCTACAGTCGTCTTCCACTTCAAATTGTAAATGAATTATCAGTATATATTTTTCTTCACTTTTACATTTCAATGGACGGATTGAATTCCAAATCTCCCGCAGCCTCATTCTTAACCATCAAAGCTCAAATCAACAACAACCTCCTGCCCCTGCAGGTAAGGCTTGGTACACTCCCAATACGATAAACTACTGCTAATCTGGCTGCAACGCTGCAATTAACAAGACCGGTTGACAGTAGGCCTAGAGGCTCATGGCTGTACACCGGAGTCAAATCACCGGTATTGTCAGGTAACTATACGAATAATTGATCTAGATCTAGATAACTAGATCTCACTCGGTCCAGTAACATTGAATAATAATGATTAAGGAGTTAAATTACAAGCATTCATGGAGTAACACTGAGTATTCCACTCATAGCAACAACAAAAATCAGCTATAATCAATGCCTCAATGCCTCAATGCCTCAATGCCTCAATGCTTCAATGCTCGAATACTTGAATATAGCGTAAAATGTGGAATACGGCTTGTTCGTAACTGACTTTTCGTAAATGAATGTTTGAAGATTGTAGTTGATTTTGGGTTGGGCGTCTAGTTTATTCCACCCCTGTCCATTGTCTAAGTTGCCTCACCCACAGACACTCCATATTGAAATTGCAGTTTCGAGCAGTCTCAGATTTGTAACTTGCAATAGTGATTGTCACTTACACGTAAGTCTCCACTCTACATACCTTCTGGGAGACATTGGATCTTGTTATAGACTAATATATCAATTATGGCGGAGAGCCCAAAGCCAGTAAACATCGTGATGTGCTCAGCATGCATCATTTGATTTGTAAACTTGTGGAGATCTCCTGCAAATGACAATGTAGAGACAGCTCTAAGTCATACAAAAACATTAATATTTTCAATATAGAATACTACTGGGAAACCCTATATTTATCATAAGATTACCATTGTGTTATGTTTATCCATGGGTATCCAATGGACATAAAGATGGCGCATGTGCGCTCATTGGCCAGACTTTGTTTTTGTACGGCTTTGAGACAGCTCTTCTGTGACAGGTAGATTATATAATAGGGTAAAGTTCCTTTTCAATTTGTTCGCGCACTTAAGACTAGGTTCCCAAATTCTAGACGCCAAATCCCAAAACCTAAATCTCAAGGCTACCCAACAGAAAAGGAATTATACCTAATGATAGAGCCAAATAATTGTATAGCTTGGAAGCATGTTGTAGGACCTTGCCACATTTTGAATATTATATTGCGACATATTGGCCAACATATTTGAGATGAATGCAGTATTGCAGGTTTTGAAGATAACTAGTGTGCCAGCAGAAACAGGTACCGGAGTTATATCCTCTTGGTTTGCGTGCACTTATTCCCATCATTCTCCACTCATGCAAATCTTTAGAATCATGATTATAATCTTGAAAACTGCATTTCTACGCTACATAAACATAGCAACAATAATATATACATACATTGTAGATATCATAGCTCTTTTTTGTATTTTATATTAATATTAATAACCATAACGAAATACACTCTATAGGCCAACTTAACAAATACAATTTCATGGCAGCATTCTGTCTGTTCATGTTGCCGCTGGGCACACCTGAAATCCCTAACAACAAATCAAATAAAACACCTATGGAGCAGAAGGTGTATATATTTCCTCATTGTAGCATGTAACTATGATGATAGCAAAAAGATTATACTGACCTCAATAAAGCCCACCTACAGCTACTAACAGTTGGGCATCAATCAACCATCACAAATTACACATCATTAGACCCCTAATTCACTGGATGTTTGCTTAGTTTAAAAGTTTTCTATGCACAACATTTTTGTAATGTTGCACTAAAGGACATGTTTGCTTTTAGAGTTTTCCCCCCAACTGATTATTGGGGATTATCACCTCCTATTCCTATCAAATCTTTATGGAGCTATATTAAATGAACTCCTTACATTCAGTTTTTTCACATACTAAGCGTAACAGTTCACATATATTATTCATGCAATTGAATTACACACAATTGTATTTCATTTCCTTGCTTTATATAATCATGTACCTGATATAACTCTCTCAGATTTCAAATTGATTTTGCTTGAGGCAATGTGCAACATTTACTGTTAAACACACCCCCTGTGCATATGGCTTTCAAATGCAAACATGGGCCTAGTTCGTTAGTTGGAGAATGCGCAGTTATATAATAATAATAGTATATAATATTATTTATAATCATTACATACTATAAATGATTATAAATAATATTTATAGTCATGCAGACATAGTCAATCTGCTATAGACAATTCCAGAATTGTCAATAGCAGATTGGACAATTCTGTCTTCTATGCCGTTATTTTTATATAATTTTTCTGCATAACTTCGAACAAAAGCATTAATAATATATATTATACTCTTTCATCGAACAAAATATACAACAACATCATCAATAAATGCTGCCAATGTTGCCACACGTTTAACTATTCTGATCCAGCAGACATACTAAGTATAAATACTATATAGAGACTGTGGAACTGGCACCAGAATGTTGTATTACAGTTCATTGTGAGTATTATATACACATTTGGCTAATCAATTGTGTGACTTCATTAACCAGCTAACTATAAATTGTCTAATAAATGCACATTCTGAGCCTAGTTGATCATTGGCACCATATTTTCCCTATGCACACGTGCTGCTAGCTCAGGTTCCAAGCTCAGGTTCCAAACCCTCCTCCATGATAGCGGAACAGACAAATGGATGGTTCAACCAGCGTAAGGGCTAGAACTCAGGTTAGCATTTTTCGATCAGTACCAGTTTGCAAAAAAGGTTCATTGTGCTGATGATCAAATGATGATGACAGAAAACAACCAGGAGCTCAAAGCTAATAAGACAGTTAGGATGCCCATTCCGGTATAGGGACATGTACCAAGTCACCCCCCCCCCCTCTTCCACCAAATAACCTTGTGAGAACTGAGATCCAGACAAAGAAGAGTTGCAAACCAAAGTCCAACAATCAATGAATTTGATCAACAGATCAAATATATGCTTTGATAGGATTAGTATCTATTTGCAGTAATACAATTTAGCTTAGCATACCTAAAGTAGGCCTAATTTACACAAACTATTTGGTAGCTTCAGAAATCATTAATCTAATGCCTTCAATCAAAGGCTTCGACAGGTATACTATGCTTAGTACTTATAGATATTATTTTCACTGATACCTACAGGTTATTCACACAATATTTCATGTTTGATAATTATTGTTAATACAGTACTAGTGTTTACAGCGCTCAGGCATTAATAACACAATACATATTTATATATACATATACATGTATATAATACTGTGCATGTATATATCTTACAACTGAGACACTTGCGCTCTGCTCTGGTGGCCGAGCTACCATGCAACAGGTTATATATTATATCCAGCAGTACTGCACAAAAAGTCATAAAGTGCCAGTTAACGGTAGTTACTGAAAATGTGATATATGCTACAAATAGAAAAACATCATTTTATGATTACATGTATATTAACTCTTTCACTACTGACTTAATTTTTTAGAGTTGACCAACTTTATTTTTGAAATTCTATATGCCTCATCTAATTTCCATATTCTGAGAGAACTATCAGAGCTAGAGCTTTGAAGTAATTTAGCTGGAAAAATGGAAAATGGTCACAACTAAATTCTCTATAAGTTGAATCTACTTGTAAGTTGGGTTGGGGTGTGCGGGTGGGGAGCATAGTCCGGAAAGTACTAAAAGCCGAGTAACATTAGATTTATTGCCACTGGGAGTGAAGTTTCACACTTAAAAGTTTGAAACCAAGCTTATTAGAATCCCCTGACAATTCTGAGTTTAGTAGAGTTAGTTGTAGTTGCAAAGGTTACTTCTGGTGCACCATAATTCCACTAGACAGAATTAAGAGATGCATTATTTTTTTCCGAATATCATTATTATTTTAATTTCTGATATTGTATTTGAACCATTGGTCCTAGACACTTCTAACTTCTACCATTTAATTCTCCAGATAAATCTAAACAAAATACATGTATTATATAACTCCCTAGCACCGCTCAGTCTCACAGTCAGCACATGATCAAAGTGACTCATAGGCTGACTGAGACTGAAATCGTTTTAGAATCCTACTCAGTACACCTACTCAGCTACCAAAAAAGTGATAAAATATGTTCTCCTAACTGCAACTAGGTGGTGGCTTACCTGTAGAACTGATTTGAAGGTGATGAGCAAACAAAGATTTCAAAATAGTAGTAAGCGATGGGGCAAAAACGTCTTAAAATGGAGAAAAACAAAACCCGGAAGTAAAATGAAAATGGGTTCAACCCGGTTCATTATTTCTATCCTTTGCTCCTAGGAAATTTTGATATGGGCAGAGAGCTGAGAGCATTCTCTAGCTAACTAAAAAAAAGTATGACTCCAGCACTGTTAGAATTCGTGATACCAATATTTCAATCCGACATAGTTCAAATGGCGCACGCTGTGCTGACCCGGCTTGTATATAAGTAACCATGGTGCACGCTGCGCTGACTCGTAGCGAAAGAGTTAATGCTACAAGTTGTAGCACAGCAGTGACTGATAGTGAAGTGCATAAATCCGTTTCATTGGTGAGCAGGAGTGAGGATCTTGGTAAGCCTGGACTTTGTATTGTTTGTTAGTAATTTGTTACTGTCTTGTCTTACTTTGTACTTGATTTTCCTTCTCCCACTGTTTACTGTTGTAGCTCATATGCAGTAAGCTGTGTTTATAAGTTATCTGCGGCACTGTCGACCATGGTTCTTCGGACTCAGGACGCGGACAGTTGCATTGCATTCTTAATTCACAGTTACCGTGCTCTACGAACTATCCGCCAACCTACTGTCGACCAGGGTTCTTAGGAATCAGGACGGGAACAGTTTGGTTGATTGGGATACCTCTGCACATGTACCTTTCACAAGACTCAACGATGAAGAGCGCACCAGAGAGCCAGTCGCGGTGTCAATAATTAGCTAGGCGTCAACGAGCTCTGCTTGGCTCTGCCAGTAAGCCAGAATCCTCGTCGACAACCGCACTCAGACAATCGCTTGGCAATACCAGTCAGTCGAATTTTGTGGCGGGGCTAGTTAATCGCCCATTGCACGCATCGTGCTCCGTGTAGTGGGGTCAGAAAGAGGCAGGGACTTGTCACTGCGCAGTCGACTCAGTGAGGTAGCTGGGTCGACAGTGGCAGCCAGAGGAATCTACCTCAAGTATACGACGAGTGTTGACGCTGTGGACGAGCTTAGTTTCTCTTTAGAGAGCACTCTTCACATGCTGCCTACTCTGTCGGCAGAGAACCTGGGGGTGGCGGAGGAACGTGTTCCCCCACTTCCAAGCCACCATTCTAGTACGCCATTTTTCCAAGTCACCATACAGCGCGCCTAGACCGGACTCAATGTCGATGTGCTGCAGTCTGCAACAGAGCCTATTATGCCAGATGCACTCCTGCAGTCACAATTGAGCTATCCTGTTGCCGGCGGAGTGGTAGGCCACCGAAGTGAGTTGGACATGCGCTTACTCAGCCTAACAGGTCCGATAACCGGTAAACAGTCGATCCAACATACCAGGGATAAAGTGGCCTCTAGCCTTCGACTACTGCGTGAGGATCAGTCGACCATCAGTTCTAATCGACCTAGAGCAAGTAGACAGTCACTACGTGGAGTCTCATGGCATCTCGAATCAACGCACTGACTTGTTTACAACCAGTTCCCGACAGGACAGACGCAGGTCGATGCTCACACTATCCAGGGTCGACGCAGACACTGTCTGCCACCCTCCTAGTGTACACTCGTCAATTTATTCTGACCGTCAATGGGAATAAGGAGTGACATGAGGAAACCGGAAGGTCTCCTTGCAGACACACCTTACCAAGTGTCTGCGACCAGCTCAGTGGCGAGGCCACAACCTACTCCAAGGAGTAGAAGGACACTGTATAACAAACTACAGGTGAGCCAGCGTCGACTCACTTGTCTAGTGCCATACCTG
This sequence comes from Himantozoum antarcticum, assembly GCA_027564295.1. NCBI lineage: Eukaryota > Metazoa > Bryozoa > Gymnolaemata > Cheilostomatida > Bugulidae > Himantozoum > Himantozoum antarcticum. The sequence goes on from JAOQGN010015327.1 coordinate 9,315, forward strand.
TGCCTAGTAGATGCGTCACAGTCGGCAGAGCTAGTGGCCCTACGGACTGGGAGATGTACAATAGCTCCTTGCCGGAAGCCCCCTCTGTCGATGTTGTGAAGGAACCTGTGCCGGCTGAAAGGGTGTCAATAGAGCATCCAGGGGCGAGTTTCGTACGTCAGTACGACCCCCCATGCCATGCTAGGTGGGTTGAAAACACCCAAGTACGACGGTACAGGGGATCTCGGCATCTTCCTTGCCGACTTTCTCGATGTGGCAGGTGTCCATGAGTGGAACGATAACCTCATGGCAATCCACATGCGACAGTATAACTGGCTAGTCAGCTCCAGTAAAATGTCACTCTTGTCTAGTGGACATTGTGGCTGAGCTTAAGGAGAGATTCGGTGTGACTGAAAGCCAAGCGGGAGAGACTCAGCGTTGTTTCTCTCAAGGGCACTCCCCATGAGCTACATGACGAGATCACCACACTGGTAATAACTGCCTATCCGAGAGAGCCTGCAGCGCAACAGGCAGCTCTGGCAGTTGAACACTTCACAATGGCTATGAAAGATCATGCCTTGAGTAGATACTTGCATGTCGCTAAGCCGGCATCTGTGCCTGAAGCTATACGGCTCACGGAGGCCTACCATAGGCTGGGGACGGACGCGGCAAAATCCGGCATATTAGCCGTAGCCGCCCAAGAACCAGCCAAAGGTAAGCCCCAGCCATCGACCCTGGATAGTCAATACAATGAACTATCCACTCAAGCTCCAGGCAGAACAGATACGCCGACTAGAACAGCTTCTACAAGCTCGTTCTACCAGTGGACCTGTAAAGATCGACCCTGATAATAAGAAGCCGCATCAGGTTGTGTGCTACTTTTGCCGGAAGCCCGGGCATATACAGAAGGATTGTCATTGCAGATCCCAGAAGTCGGAAAACTAGTTACATCCACTACCTCGGGTGTAATTGGGCGTAATAAAGTCAAAGCCCGATCAGCTACAGTTACATGGTGGGACCAGCAGTCTGTGGACAGCGCTAGTACGTCGATGGCGGCAGTCGTTGACAAAGTCGACTTGGCCAAAACAACTGTTGTAACACCTAATACTGTGATTGAGGTGACCGACAGAGCGAAAATCCATTCCGCTCCCTACTGCCAATAGTATTGTTAGCCCTGACCAGAGAGTTGAACAAGTTTATTCTCTGAAAGAATGTAAGTCTCGCTACTATTTACCAGGCCGCATGTCGACTGAATCCATTCCATGTATCCTACTGTTGGATACCGGATGTAGTCCAAACATACTGTCGAATAAGATCTTCGACCAGTTGCCGGAGAGCCTGAAATCGACTCTCCAGCCAACGACCTCAGTAGGCAAGCAGCGGATGGCACGATGCTCCCATTCCATGGTGATATTTCCGTCTCAGGAAAATTCGGAGGGTGCCAGTTACTGTAAAATGTACAGTGGCACCCTTAGACAAAGACGCAATCCTCGGAATGCCTTTCTTTGTCGACTACGACTGTACATTCTCCTTCAGTCACTCCAAATTTTCCATTGGAGGTGTAGCTCTCAAGTGTGTCAACCATGAAGGCTCGCCATTGACAACGTCTGTGCAGCTGGTAAAGGCGGTCACTATCGTTCCTAGGAGTGAGACTAACGTCTTATGCCACCTTGCCGCCCGCGACTGTCCAACCCTGGGAATGGTTTCCGGGTTGAAAGGAGGATCAGTACTGGTAGCAGGTACTATCAATACTTCTAAAAACAGTCGTTTAATTGTCAGACGTCTGAATCCTGGGTCTGACGAGTTGTCCATACCAGCTGGTACTAAATTTGCTACTTTTATACAGCTGAAGGAGGATGAACTGTGTGAGGGGTGTTCTGCTCCGCCTACGTCGACGGCATACATAAGCCAAGTCGACGTGCAGCCGCGAGATCAAAGAGTTCCTGCCCACTTGGAGGAACTGTATACCGGTGCGGTACAAAACTGTCAGAACGCAGTGGAGAGAGCCATTCTTTCCCAACTGTTAGTACGTTATCAGGATGTATTTAGCACCGATGCCAGTGATGTGGGGTAGACTACGTTGGTGGAGCATTCCATTCCTGTAAGGCTGAAGTGAGGCCAATACGTCAGCCGCCACGTCGACTAGGTCACGAAAAAGAGGCTGAAGTCGAGTATCAACTTCAAAGGCTACTACACAAATCTGATTGAGCCAGCATCAGCGGCCTAGAGCTCCGCTGTAGTGCTTGTCAAGAATGACGGTAGTTTGTATCGATTATAGGTGGTTGAATGATGTCACTCAACATGACGCCTACCTTCTACCTAGGATCGACGAGAGCCTTGACGCTTGGCAGGTGCTCGCTACTTTACAACCTGGACCTGACCAGTGGTTATTGGCAAGTACCATTGGATGCCGATGCCCAGGAGAAATCTTAATTCTGTACTCGTGGTGGGCTATGGAAGTGGAAAGTCCTACCCTTTGGACTTACTTCAGCCCTAGCGACTTTTCAGAGGCTGATGGAAGGGGTGTTCCGAGGCTTGCATTGGAGGACCCTGCTGCTTTACCACAACGACAAAATAGTCCTTGGGGATGACTTCCAAAGTCAATGCAGCAGGCTTGAGGAGGTACTGCAATGTCTGACGGCTGCCAATTTGAAGCTAAAACCTTCGAAATGCGAGCTGTTCCATACGTTTGTGAAGCACCTGGGACACATAGTGTCGAATGAGGGTGTGTCGACAGACCCTGAGAAAGTCAGGGCTGCGGCAGACTGGCCGGTTCCGTCCAATGTGGTGGAGGTACAGCGCTTTCTGGGTACTGTCGGATACTATAGACAGCACATAGAGGATTTTGCTACCAATAGCTAAGTCCTTGAAACAACTCACTAAAAAGGGGGTACCCTTTGAACGGGACGACGATACAGTTGAGGCGTTTGACACGCATAAGTGTTGTTTAGTCTCTGCTCCGGTCCTTGGTTACCCGAATCATTGCTTGGAGTACGTCCTGGACACTGAGGCCAGCGCCTTTGAAACAGGTGCTGTCTTATCGCAGGTCCATGAGCGAAGAGAGCGAGTGGTCGCATATTTTAGCAAGACCACTAGGCCACAGGAGAGAAACTACTGCGTGAGCCGCCGTGAGCTGCTCGCAGTTTGCAAAACAGTGAAACACTTTAGACTTTACCTGTATGGTCGAGAGTTCAGGCTATGAACTTACCACACTGCCCTGGCTATGTCGTAAGACAGAACCCAGCAATTAGGTGGCACGACGGTTAGAAGTACTAGCTGAATTCAAGTTCAAAATTGAACATTGACCAGGGATTAAACATGGGAATGCTGACGGGCTCTCTAGGCAGTGCGTAGATTGCAAACAGTGCAATCGTATACAGCTGTCTATGGGAGGGCCAACCCGTCTCCAGGTACAGGATGAGCTGGAGGCAGATGATGCAAAAGCACAAGGCCATATTAGTCAGCTTGGTACGAGGGCAGGCACTGGTACAGGCTCAGATAGGTTCCAACCTTTCCGGGTTCCAGTTACTAGGGTAGCCAGACCAGATGTCGACCATCCCAGTCGACATCAGGTCGACTAAACTGTGTGCAGGGTCTGGAGTGACATAAGCTCTAGACCAGGTCGACCTGGAGCTGTGTACGATGAATGTAGTTCATCTGTGGTGTACGGTGCCGGGGCCGTGGTGTCAATGAGTGACAATGAGGGGCAGACTCATGATCTGTCTCCAGCCACAGCCAGGAACCACCAATTGAAGTCCACAGATGGAGAACATGCATTTGCACCTGAACCGGCCATCTGTAGAGATAACACAGTGATTAGATTATCAGCTATGTGCGATGATGTGTCAGCTGTGTACGATGATCTGGTGAAATTGCAGATGGAAGATGGAGACTTGTCTCTTGTCTACCGGGCTGTTGAGGTGAATGTAGAAATCAACAGAGTTACCATAGCACTGGGTGGTGTTGAACTTTGCCGATTGAGTAAACTCCTGCCACTGATACAAATCAGGGACGGCAGGGTGCTCACAGTCCGGATTGGTAAAATGGGTAAGAGTAGAGCCCGGGATGTAGCAATATGTCCAAATCGCTCAGACAGAAG
>JAOQGN010015548.1:0-14111 GCA_027564295.1 Himantozoum antarcticum
AAGAGTGTTGATACCCTGGATAGAGGTTTTCCTCAGCATTAAGCTGTTTACTCCAGAGCTGCATAAGGTTCTGCTTTACTCTACTTAATGAGGCACGAGTGCTGTCACAAATTTTGGAAATTATAATTCCTAAAATGCAATATATATCTACATTGTGCAATCATGCATCTACAATTCTACATGGACCATATATATTATAATTGGAAGTTGTCCTATCAACATGTACATTACATAAACTTGCTCTTAGTCAAGGCCAGTCAACATAGAGCTGCAACTTTTTTCTCTGAATATGGACACAGTTTTGAGATAATATAAACTAAACTTAAATTGTTCTTATGGTTTTTAAATACGTTTTGTCTTTAGATCTATTCGATGCCAATGTAACTTGAAAAATTAGACGGTGTTCATTTTTCGGGATTGAATTTCCGACATCGGAAATTTCTCTGCTTGCCACTTATTGGCTGGGAATTATGTGCTATAACATTGCCTAATCTTCATAAATTTCTGTTTGCAGTGTCTAATCATGATGCCAAGAAAGTAAACAGTGTGGGCATGTAAGTAAATATTACTAATCGTCTTGAATACTATTTACCCGGAGTTCGCCCATGCATTTTGTAAAAAAAGGGGCTTGGCCTCTGTGTGCAAACCACTATTAATAGTACGCAATTAATCTATTCACTGCATAGTGTGTGACAATTGAATGACTTTGGAAATGTTGTAGCATTAAATCAAACAAGATTGCTGGAACGCATTTAATAATAATATTTTGGACATCGAAATAATGTCCTGTGTCTTTAAGTTTTACAGATTCCGAATAATGGAGGACAAAAACTTTATGAATGCTTGCTGTTAGTTCAGCTAGTAGATGTTCCACAAACGTGATGTTATTAGCTCACTCATATTTTTCCCTCCTACTAACTCAATATTATTTATAGTTTATTTGTAATTTATAGATTTAAGAGGTTTGAACAGCTGACAACAAATTTACCTCATTTCCTGTATTTCACTCTATGAGCTCTCCCTCTCTGTCGCGAGAGTAGATACCCTCGCAAACATATACTTGTATTAGAACAAGTAATTAAAAAAATCCTTCATTTCATTTAAAATGTTGTTAGGCAGTCATGTGAATTGTTGCTTGTTATTACTTTTCCTAGAATAATTTAAGAACGACATTATACTGCATCATGGTCATACTTGCACATTTATATTATAAAATACTATTGCAGTTTTATGGCCCTCGTTAAACACTTTGACAACTTGCTTACGTTTGACACTTTGACACTATCGAGAACGGTCACCAGCACGTCTCCACATGTATATTATTTTTGATATTTTGCTATCAATTGATTAATATACTGTCAAAGTTATGCATTATGCATATCTCTTTCACCACTGGATTATTTTGGTATCTGTATCTGTAGTTGTCATGACAACCACCTTTTACTATTCAGTAATGTCTGTACACTCATTAGGCCTCCTAGTTATTCATCCTCGTACAAACTTATAATTTGCTTATAACATTGTGTACGAGTATTTTTAAGTTGTCAGACATTATCCGTATTATTGAAAGTTTAGATCCATTTCTGATGAACCTTTATTGCTGATTATAGGTCTCCCTCAGCAAAATTAAATGGTGCATCACCACATTCAGCACAGACGGGAAAGGCTCTACCATCTACTGGCAACACCCCCAACTATCTCAGATCTAGGACTAGCCCTCTGCCCAACAGACAGTCGCCATCTAGAGACAATGGCTTGGCCACTGCTAGATCAAATCTACAGCCCGCTAAACCACGCTCTGTCTCAACGTTTAAGGACACTAACAAATCTCCCCAAGTAGATGCAGCAGTAGCAAATAAAATATCGACTTCTAAACTCCAACCCATCTCATTAGCCACAGAATCAAGCAAAACTACCCCAGCTGAAGTTGTGACAGCAAAGACTCCGTCACAAACAAACACTAATCAGGTAGCATGGAGAGTGAAGGCAGCTCCCGTCTTTAAACCAGTATCATTTGAAGTAGCTCTTCCATCTAAAAGTGTAGAAAAATCTGACTCTGAGAAAGATGAACCAAGTTCGACATTTGTAAGATCCAGCTTCAGTCAACCAAGAGAGCAGACTACTCCATTGAATGAAGCTAGCTGTCTAACCCCCGTAGAGAGGCAAAGGATTGGATTCCCTTATGCTAAGGTAGCAGCTGTAGCCTTACTAAGCAACAAACTACAAGCAGCACAGATGAAGGTTGGTACACTTCGCCTACCAACTTTGGTAACTGGATAGCCTAAGGTCCCACTATTTGTCAGAACTTCCACTAATATCAAAATTGCCATTTGTTGTGCTTTGGCCTTCTTAGCAGAGATGTAAGATGCTTGGTATACATATACGGCAGAGGATGTTATCACTCGGCTCCCTAAATCATTTTGTTTTGGTTTAATTATTTACTTCTTTTATTATATTATGTTGACTAATCCAAGGATATGAGTAATATGACAATGAGGACTTTATGTAGGCCTAGGCCTACAGTGTTGTTAAATGTGCAGAAACGTAATAATTGCCACTGCTAGTGAACTTATATTTTTCATTTTAGTTTTTGTAAAGAGAATGGTGGCTAATTAAGTTATACTAACATAGAAACTTAGAACATCAGAAACTTGCGGTCATTATTATCGGATTTTAATCAAGATTAGTGAACTTAGGCTTTAGTGAACTTCCACATATTATTTTCCTCATATAAACTGTCTATTTTTCCACTACCATCTAGTTTATATGACTTGCGTTTACAAAATAGTAAAGGGGATTATAATACGCCTATTCCAATGTTGTTCTAGGAGAATGCATTTGTTGCAATGCGAGAAGGCCTCAAGCCCGTCTCCAAGACCTCAGTTTCGAGTCCAAAACCAGTTTTAGAGAAGGCCAAATCAGAGGAAAAGACACCCAGTAAGAAAGAGCTGCGAGCTGTGGCATCCCTAGATTTCACACCTACATACACTCCTTACTACGCTACCAGAAAGGTAATAACCTCCATACAACAGATTATATGGGTGGGTTTTAATTAATTTTGCTTCGTTACTCATCCAAGACTATGTTAATATTCTAAGAGCAATATTGAAGTAATCTATATGAGCATGCTTTCCTGAGGACGAAAATATAATAGTATTCATAATGATTGTACTGGCAAGATAACTAGATAGCTGAAGCACAACAGTGTCAGTGCTTTTAGAACTTAGTGCAATCTGTTCCTTAATTTCCTCAATTTTGCCAATTTCTATTTCCTTGTCATAGCTAATCATTGAATGCAGATAAAACTGATAGTTGTTGGCAACTCAATCTCTGATTTGCCTTGGCGTGTCTCTCTAAACAGTCAAGGTTGTGAAGTTGGTAACCGTTGGTTGACGCTATTCTCGTCTCGCAGCAGTTGATATCTCCTGATGCCAGATTTATAGCAAACCACAGCCTGTCAAGGCAAACTAGTGGCCGGTTGAAGTCATTCAGCTTGCAATTGCTTCACTATTCAGTGAGAAATGGCAATCATTTCCTGCAGTCCCATCGTATAATTCTATGCGGCCGGATTAGCACCAGCTCCAGTCCTATCATTTCATAATCCGACAACAGCTGGGTTAGCAGCAGCTAATCTTGTATGAAGTTAAAATTTGGATACAGTCCAAGTCATTAAAAATCACTCTTGCATCAGGTAATGGTGATGTGTGGCCATTGGAGGTGATGCAAATTACATGATTCACCTTTACGGCTCAATGGGCATAATATATCAAGACATTTACAGAAGGTACTAATATTTACTACTTGGGAGGGTGGAGGGATTAGCCACCCATATCTAATGTAGGATCTAACGCGAGGGTCTAATCTGATGTTTGTACAACTATAATAGATAATTAGCCTTTCAGGGACACAGGAAGTTGTTACATGGCTGTGCTTAAGGACACTGGAAGTTGTTACATGACTGTGCTTAAGGACACAGGAAGTTGTTACACAGCTTTTGTTTGACCTGCTGTGGTAATCAATGAATGTGACCTCCCTCACCTTGCCTCCCTGTGGCTTGGATTATTGACTTTATTGACTTACAAGCTATAGTATAGGACTTTTTATTGATGCACAATAAATAATAAATATTTTTCCTATATTATATGGAATTTTACTGATGTTCATAGAATACTATTCAAGTTTGCAAAATTTATTTGTTTTCCATTTCAAGATTTTTTCTCTAAAGTAATATAATTGGAAACTGTTGTTTATTGGCAGAGGTATTAGATTTATGGCCAGCTTGCAGTTGGCATAGCTTTCTGTTGCATAGCTTGCAGTTGGCATAGCTTTCTGTTGCATAGCTTGCAGTTGGCATAGCTTTCTGTTGCATAATTTTCACTCCATCAAACCTAAATTAATCATTTTTCAAATTTAATGTTACGGCTATTTATTATACTAATAATAATTACCGATCTGGGACAGTATGCCAATTATAATTATCGTAACTTAATGGTTATTAAACGTTGTGATAACCTCTAAATTGCCACAGAAGCCGGCGTAGTACTGCCGTATATTATAGTAAGTAGCCAACATGACGTGTTTTTACAATGATAATGCTAGTCAGGAGATCAATGAAATATCTGGCATTAGATTTTCAATAAATAGTACTGCATGTAATACAGGCCTACTCTCTAATCAAACAACAGTTTAGGAAAAACGTTCTCGTACAGTTTATAATTTTCATTGATGCTAGGTGTTAGTGTGTTTAATGTACGTGAATAAATGTAATTAAATTATGATATCGTATCATAATTTTAAATAATTGTTTGTTATATAGAGCAATACCCCATCTGCATCATCATCTCTCTCCGATGTGTCGATAGATTCAGTCACAATGAGGTCAACACCAGCTAGAAAGATCTCGTCGACATCAAGTATCAAAGATAGGATGGCTAAGTTCACCACTTCTGAAGACCTCGCTACTGCAGTACCATCTTTACTTAAGAGGTAATATTCAAATTTTAAGTCCGTCAAATTATGTAACATCAAGTTACGAATAATGTACATCTGGTTTGTCAACCTCTATATACAGAGAGACTGGCCATGCTGAGTAGTTACATTGCCACTATTCTGTACTCCATGTATAATTGATGTCAACGGAGCTAGATGTTTACCAAATGCTTTCCAAAGCAAACTTCGCTGCCATCGAGACCAATATATAATGTATTTATCTTGTTGCTGTTTTTCAGGTAGAATCAGATTATAAATTCTTAGAAATTAACTAAATCTGATATGGTTCTGTCGATTCCAGAATTAAAAATTGCTTTCTGGAACTTTCTAATTTACATCTGTTTATAATAGAATTCGTTTCTTAGTACTCTGCTGATGCTTAATGTTTTTCTCAACAATGAATTAGGAAATTGAGGATGAAGTTTTTGCATGCATAGTTTATGCTTTATAATTTATATTTCCTCAAATCATATTTTGGAAATTGGATCATTTCTATACATTCTTGTACAAAAAGGTGATGAAAATTTATATGTCTTACTTGTAGATCAAATACAGAGCTGAACAAAACACCGAATTCACAAACACGGGGTAAGTTGAGAATTTAAAAATTATAGTTACTCTTCAAATAATATAAGTTTTTTGAGGTTGGTGAGTATTTCTTCAGGCTTTTGATTGAACAATGCGATGCAACGGATGCTTTTGTATAGATAATAATAGTAAATAATATTATTAATAATATTTGCTGGTCACGCATATTGATATAATTATGTAGGAATTCATAGTATTGTTTATCTTGAGAAAATCTGATTGCATACTGTGTGATATTATTATTCGTTCGTATGGAACAACAGGACAAACTACAGTCTTTGAGTGGGACTCGAACCCATGTCCTTGCAGATAACTTGCATCATCGCTGCCAGACCAGAGCCAAATCGTCCAAAGAGCTCCCGATCACTCTCCAACATGGTTGTCGGCATTCTGGTGTAAATGTCACATCCGTTTATCGGCTTTTGGAGTGTTTTTTAATCCCAACCCTAAACTCCTAAAAACCAAGCCCCATAACTATAAGGGTTTTGGACTTGGGGTGGGGTCAAAAACCACCCCAAAAGCTGACAGACATATCTGACACTTACACCTGCTTTCTTATTTATAATGAATATGAAATAAGTATACAAAATATGTCGGCTATTTTTATAAAAAATGATCTCTCTTACAATCAGCTATCACGATCAGCTTAAATTGGTTTCACATGCAAATTGCATATTTTTAGTGAATGCGGCTGGCAGTCTGTATAATACATTGTAATATGATACACACGCTCTCGAGGCTATCAAAATAGCTTGTTCATTTACATACGTTGAATCACAAATTGCAATAGAATGTTTGAGAATCGGGTGTTTGCATAAATCAATACTGGTGTTTATATTGTGTCACGCCTTTGTGTTGTCATTATTTAAACAATTTATAGGTATAGAAACACATTCACATGGAAGTAAGCTATGTCCAGGTGAAAGTGACCAATCAAGAGATAGTTCAGCTGATAGGAGCCAATCATATCGCACCATTTCGCCAATGGGAAGCAGCATGTTGAATGTGTCAACGCCTCAATCAGGTAGTGTAGCAGACAGCGTTGAGTTTGAGTCTTGTATTTCTAGTTTATCTAGTGATTTGTCTCCGAGGTCTAGTTGTGCAAGTTTTGATACTGTTGGACAGAGTCAGTTTAGCAGTGACATTGCTACAGATAGCTTCCATTCGTTCTCTAGTCGTGCTGCCAGTAGCGTAACTCTTAGGTCTGACAGTTTTGATAGCATTTCTTCTAGTGGGGAGTTTGTTGGTCATTCTGAATCCTTCCATTCTCTTGCAACCTCCACACCGACTCCAGAACATAACGACAACACCACCATCAATGAAGATATTCCACAAGCATTAACACAAGAACCTGATAATGAACAAACATCGACTCTTGAGACGGTAGATTTTTCAAGTAAAGCACTCGGAGACGACAGAACAGCACATATAGAATTAACTTTGGTTAATGACGCCAGGCAACCATCTCCTGTTACTACGGAACTAAGTTGTGAAGCCAAGTGGAATAGTGAGCTCATTCAAGTGGAACAGCCATCTGAGGTTGCACTCTCACCTCCCGCAATAATCTCTGCTAATCAATCAGTAGCAAGTGAGCAGTCGACCAGTGAAGAAGCAACTATAAATCTCAGGGAAAACATATCTTGTGCCATAATGAGTGAAGAAATGATCACTGTCAGTGCGGAAGAAAAGAGCTCCATCGAAGAAGGAGCAAAACCAATGCTTGGAACAGGCAGAATAGCGGATCTGAGTAAATCGTTTGAGACATCACCAGAACCCAAACCTGCTATCATAAGAAACAGAAAATTATCTGGCAGTAAAGGACACACATTTGACTGTAGCAACTGGGAGAATAAACCTGATAAAACAGAAGACGTTATAAAGGCTGCCACACCGAGACGTAGTGCGGGTGTAGGCTTAGCTGAGAAAATGAAAATGTTTAACAATACAGACATTGCTAGTGGACCAATGGAGTTTGGTGTGCATATTAAAACAACAAAAAATCTAGAAGAGCTGACGAAGCAATCTAAATCCATATTTGTTAGTATGGAGGAGCAGAAGAAAAGGCAATCTCAAAGAGAGGCGGAAGAGCAGTCGACTCCTAAGGTAACCACTTTAATGTCTTCTAGTTATCAGTCTACTGTCCGAGTGGAGGCAACTCCCTCTGTTGAAAATTTGCATGGCTCCACTCATTCTGTTGAATTCATTCGAAGAAATTTTGATGAAGGTTCGATTTCTTACGAGAGCTTTGATTGGAGCATGGATGAGGCCATACTGGCACAGTCAGTCACAGCGTTTAGTGCTCCTGAGCCAGCTATTCCTGATAAATCAAATGAGCTATTTGTTGCTCCTGACCTTGTGGTGGGCTTAGATTATCATGGTGATGATTTTGTGCTTGTTGATGTTCAAGAAACCATGTCTGATTCTAGTTCATGTTCTGATAGGTGGAAGAGAACTGACGGATTCACTACAGATGAGTTTACTACGGCAGATGAAGCTATGCTATCATCTGAATGTGATGATGACTATTTAATGACAACCGGTGATAACACTGGTGAATGTCCAGTGTATTCTGACAATGCTGCCGAATGTTTCATTGACAATAGTAGCGCCCATTCTGCCGTCGATTCTAATCACTCTACACGCCATGGTTCTACAGATGAAGATGCAGTGGAACCTTCCAATATTAACCAGTTCCCTATTAACCAATCAGAATTGAGCCAGGCGGCTCGAATTAGCAACTTTCTTGAATACTTTGCTCGCAGCTCCACTGACTCTATCGAGAGTTCTCCATTATTAACTTCAGAAACCGTAGGCAAGCAAGAAGGTGAACAAAATTCCGATTTGATGGATGAACCAACACTGCCCCCTGTACCTACCAAAGCTCCACGCTTGTCAAACCTGAGCCATGGAAGTCAAGAGGGAAGTGTACGCCTGTCCTTTGACATCTACAAAATAAATGAAGAGAGCGATGAAGACACCAAAGATTCACCAAGATTGTCCGCAGACAATAAGCAGTCACAACAGACCAGAAGTAGATCCTTGTCTCATCAATCTGCTGAAGCAGAAGGACCATTGATTAATAGTAGTAATCCTATTAGCTCTGCTAGCGTGTACTTAGATGACACTTCCACCTTTACAGAGCAGTGGATTCAAAACACTGACTTAGTTAGCTCAAGTCAATCCGAAGCCCTGATAAATACCCAAAGTGATATTGATGGTGATTTATTTATTGCTGAATCTGTATTACTTGTACATGCTGAGAATGATCAAACAGATAATAAATCCACTGATGATAGCATAAATACTCGGGAGTGTGATTCTGTTAGTGGGGACTCTGTGTGTACGGAATTGTCTTCCCCTACTGCCCCAGTGCAAAGTTCTAGCTTAGATGTTTATGTTAATGAGGATGATGATGTTTTTATTTCTGACGATGAAGTGCAAGACTCTGTCCATTCTGAACTAGCTGTGCAGAGAGTTGGGGTAGGTTCTGATGCCATAGTTTGTAGCATTGCTGATCAGTCAACTCTATTAGATGAAGGTTTTTGTAGCTATTCCGAGTATGTTGACCGGTTGCAGACTTCACCAGCAAATATACAATTACCCAAATGTGTTGATGATCTTTCATGTGGCCTACACTCAGCCTATGATTCTAGTAAGCATGATTTACAAGCCGTACCCAGTCCCAGTGGTGTACAGCAAACTGATGCAGCTAGCCCTTCTACCAACGTGGCACCAACAAATGAAAATCAAAATCAAAAACCTGAGAATGGTGAACACATTGGTAGGACAAGTCCTGAACAAATCTCGAACTCTGCACCAGTTCTTTATACAACTGACAGTCAATTTGCATCTGACCATAAACAAAAACCCAATGATTTACCATCATCATCATGTGAAACTTCCATTTCTGACACTGTTGACACTAGCTTAAATGACTTTGAAGGTCCTTCCAAGTGCAATGCAAGCATACTGTCAGATAGTGCATATAATACCATGTCAACAAGCCAAGCACTGAATGTATCATTAGAATTTGGTAAAAATTCGTTACATATGGATAGCAATGAGCCAAGAGAATCTAATGAAGTACTTGGAAGTGTACTTGGCAGCCATGCATCAGTAGATTCGTTTGGCTCATTGTCAGGCCACAGTGCTGATACAGGCCCACGTGAGGGTGCTGTCGGTGTCACTAGCGTTACTTTATGTGCTGTCAATTGTTTGCAAGTGAAAGAAGAACAAACTAGTGCTGCTAGTGTAGAAGATAATACAATTATTTCACTGATCCCTCTTGTAATTGAGACGGAATTAGAGTCACCATTGTTTGCACTTGAAACCTTATGCGCTTCCACTCCAATATCAGAGAGTAAGGCTGATTATTTTAGTGCAGATCAAATTAATAGCAACCAAACAAACTCTCAACAAATCATCCATGAAGTGATCCACATTCCATTCCTCAACGCATCCTCAGATCGCATGATTAATGAGGTGCATTTCAAAACAAGCACATTATCCTTAGAAAGCATTGACAAATATGTAAGCCCTGCAGCTGTGACAAATTGCATTGGGCAATTGGAGTCAATAGAGCAAGCATGCAGTCACGTACAAACACATCCATGTATCACCCTTGGAGATAATCTACAGCAGCCAGTTGTAGGTGAAGATGACTCCGGTCCTGAACCCCATTCTCCTACATCCAGTGAGAGATCGACTTCTTTCTATGACTCATCGGATGAAATACCTCACCACTTTGTTAGCATTCTTACACAGTTAGCAGGAAATAAAGATGTCTTACCAAAAGACGGTTTGATTAAACTTGAACACACATCACGACTCTCTCATACTGATGAATTACAGCAAAGTCACATGATTATTGCAGATTCGCCTGAACATAACTTTGTCGAAATATCTGCAGCTGTTAGCTGTGACACTGAAGTGCAACAGCTAGTGGCTGTTGAAATTACTGATGTTAATACATTGATTGAGTCCTCTGCAGTTCGTACTGTGTCATCTAATCCCAAGCGACACGTAGTAGGCAACGTGGAAGTAGCTCGAGATCAATTGTATGGTTGCATTGAAGAAACGAAAACAGAACTTTACAAGGGGAGTAATGTGCTCTTGGAAGATTGCACTCACTTGGCTCAAATCACTTCAATGTCATCAGATGAGTTTATACTAGAAGTAGCAAGTGCTTTTCAGGTCCCTCTGCTTGTGCACTGTAAATCTGATAAACTTGGTGTATGTTCCGCTGTCACTTCTCTTTCTGTCATTGAACACTTGATACCAGTTTGCCAAAGTTCGTGTACTTTGTCTGATTGCTCTGCCTTTCAATGTCCATCCCTGATCAACCAAAACGTGTTAAGCAAGGAACCGAGTTTGTTTTCCATTACAGATACTACACACAGCTTACCAACGGCTCAAAGCACTGTTCGAAAAACACACTTAGATTATACTCGCTCCAAACTCTCTAGTACTACGACACAAATCACACATCTAGGCACTGCCAATGAGCACATCGTAGTTAGCTTTGCCAGTGACTTCAGCGAAGACTCATGCCCTACTAAAAGTGTCACACCTGAAACTATTAATTTGCCCCACTTGCTTCTCAATGCAAAGATATTTTGTCAAACTATGTGTTACTCGAGTCTTTTGACCCATCAGCAGTTCAGCAACTCAGTATCAAGCTATGTAAAGCCAATCACTGTAGAGGATGTGTACACTAGCTTAATTTGCCTTGAGATGGACAGTTTAGCAGACACTGTTAAGTTGATAATTTACGACAGCCCTGTTTTACCACATACACCTATTGACAATAGAAATATAGGTGGTGAAAAGACAACTCTTACATCCTCCCCTAATAGCCTTGAAAAGAGTGTTATATCCCAAATATCCACTGCTGGAGAGAAGACAACTTCAACACCTGCTCAACTGCGTGCTAGTAACTCTGAGCCTCACCCCAACTCTCAGTCACCACTTGCTGACACATCCTCACACAAGCCAGTATCTAGAACTCCTAAACAGTCAGTGGAAAGCCACACCGGTAAGGATGAGAGAACTCCAAAAGAGTTTTACGCTGACTTAAAGTTCAAACTTATACAAGATCAGCTGCAGTCAAGTTATCTTCCCAAAGGAATGGCTACAACCAGATTGCATTCTTCTGTTTCTGAGTCTCTAAGTGAAAGTAAAGGAGTGTCAAACAGCCTTGCTAGACAAGGTAGTCCATGTACTAACACTACAGAGATAGGTGTGACACAGGCTACTAGCTTGGATTCTACTAACATAGACAGTATAGACAGGGTAGTGAGTCCAGCACTGGTACTCTTTAATGAAGTACAATCTGTCCAGGTACTAAAATTAGATACAGACTCTGATTTTACTATGAGAGCGGATCGTTTGCATACTATCGGAGAGATGGCTATACCAACAAGTGACGGTTGTCAAAGTCCAACTGTGTCACAAGATGACACCGCGTTGCACTTGCTCACAGATCTGAATGCTGAAACAACCAGTCGTGAAAAACACAGTATTGGTGTTGACCTAGATAGTGACCTTGGTAACTTAGTTGGTAGCGCGGAAATTCAGCCTCAACACGCTGACATTAAAAACGTGTTGACACAATTGAACAACTGCAGTCGTGCAATGGCATTAACAGTCACAACTATCATGCCCAATATTGTAGAAGATCAAATTTTGCAAGCTGCATTGGAGGTCTCCAGTATCTCAGCTCTTGTTGTACCTCCAACTGTATGTGATATGGAGTTAGATGATATTTTGGTGGGCTCTCAAATGACGGTTATGAATTCAATTTCACCGATTGTTGCTGAAGTTCAGCTTTCTAGTTCTCTTCCATCAGTTGTTGGCAGTCAAATGAACTTCTCATCAGAAACTAGTTCTCAAGAGAGTGAAGCTGACAGTATTACTGATTCTTTAGAAGGTACTGCAACTCTATCATCTCGAGAAATAATTGATGGCCATCAATACAAAGAGTTGTCTGCCTCTGGCATCGCTGTGTCTAGCCCACATAAACCAAACATTGTACAATCTGAGTCTGTCTATGTATCCATTTCAGAAGTTGAATTCCCACGAGGCAACACCAAATCTAAAGATCACAATGTCATTCTCTCACTTCAAATGCCCATTGGGGCAGGTAAGAAAACTTCTACAGACATTGCCCCTACAGAAATTGTCTTGCCTCAAATAAAAACTGAGGGAAAGAAGATGACTTCGACAGATATCCCTATTAGCCCTACAAACACTGTCTCACTTCAAACACACACTCAGGGAGAGAAGACAACGTCTACAGACATTGCTATAGGCTCTATAAAAGGTGCCTTGCCTCAAATACAACAAATACAACAATCTGGGGGAGAGAACACAACTTTGACAAAAGACGAAATGCTCCCAACTCAGTCTGAGCCTCACCCCAACTCTCAGTCACCACTTGCGGACACATTATCACACAAGTCAGTATCAAGAACTCCTACACAGTCAGTGGAACGCCTCACTGGTAGAGATGAGAGAACTCCAAAAGAGTTTTACGCTGACTTAAAGGTTAAACTTATACAAGATCAGCTGCAGTCAAGCTATCTTCCAAAAGGAATGGCTAAGACAAGATTGCATGCTTCTGTTTCTGAGTCTCTAAGTGAGACTAAAGGAGTGTCACACAGCCTTGCTAGACCAGGTAGTCCATGTACCAACACTACAGAGATAGGAGTAACACAGGCTAGCCTTGATTCTACTAACATAGACAATATAGGCAAGGTAGTGAGTCCAGTAGTAGTACTGTCTAATGAAGCACAATCTGTCCAGGTACTGAAGCTAAATGCAGACTCTGATTTTTCTATGAGAGCGGAGCATATCCCTTCTGTCGGAGAGATGGCTGTACCAACAAGTGACAGTTGTCAAAGTCCAACAGGCTCACAAGATGGCAATGCGTTGCACTCACTCACAGATCTGAGTGCTGAAACAATATGTCATGAAAAACACAGCATTGGTGTTGACCTAGATAGTGACCTTGGTAACTCAGTTGGTGGCGCAGAGATTCAGCCTCAACAAGTTGCACTGGAGACCTCCAGTATCTCAGCTCTTGTTGTACCTCCAACTGTATGTGATATGGAGGTAGATGATATTTTGGTAGACTCACAAATTATGGATATGAATTCTGTTTCACCAACAACCAAGACAACTTCTACAGACATTGCCCCTACAGAAATTGTCTTGCCTCAAATAAAGACTGAGGGAGAGAAGATGACTTCAACAAACGCCTCTGTTGGCCCTGCAAAAACTGTCTCACCTCAAACACCTTTTGAGAAAGAGAAGACAACTTCTACAGACATTGCTATAGGCCCTATAAAAGGTGTCTTGCCTCAAATACAACAAATACAACAATCTGGGGGAGAGAAGACAACTTTGACAAATGACGAACTGCTCTCAACTCAATCTGAGACTCACTCCAACTCTCAATCACCACTTGCGGACACATTATCACACAAGTCAGTATCAAGAACTCCTACACAGTCAGTGGAACGCCTCACTGGTAG
>JAOQGN010015549.1:0-13387 GCA_027564295.1 Himantozoum antarcticum
ACCGTATATTATTGACTCTTTACTGTATATTATTGACTCTTTACTGTATATTATTGACTCTTTACTGTATATTATTGACTCTTTACCGTATATTATTGACTCTTTACTGTATATTATTGACTCTTTACTGTATATTATTGACTCTTTACTGTATATTATTGACTCTTTACCGTATATTATTGACTCTTTACTGTATATTATTGACTCTTTACTGTATATTATTGACTCTTTACTGTATATTATTGTGGAGCTTCTTTTCAATTAAGAGATCAAAAATTAACAAGAATTTGTCTCAATCTTTGGATGGTACAGATATTTGATAGTGTTGGTGATACCACAAGATATACCACATTATTACTCATACACTAGCAGGTGGGTGGGGTGGATAACTAGGGGTTTCAGCTCAATAAATAGTACCTTAAGATTGAATACATCATATATATATCTCTAGCTCTCAAGAGAGATAATGAGTGGAAAATATGCAGGCAGGCAGCAGGCAGCCATGTGTCAGTGGGAATGCTGCAGAAATGTTTAAGTATTAAATTTACAGAACAAAACAAATTAGAAAACATTTGAAAAAATTTAAGGTATGATGGACAATGGCAAAAAACCTATTTACCAGAGTATAGTATTTTTCTGTACTCTACCATACGTCTAACCCACTACCACCAAATACATGGCCATGATTACTCATTTGATTTATTCAATTTTAAATATGTAGTGTGTTATGGTTATATGAGATCGAATGAACTGATAACGCCTGGCTTGGGGAGTTTCAAGTGATTTGCTATCGCTTATAATTACGCAAGCAAGCTTTACTATTTGCCTCCAGAAATTGAGATCATACAATCAGGCTTGTATAAATGTGATCTCTTCGGTCAGTCTGCTATAATATAGAGCTATCCTGGGTTAAGATATTTGATTGCAGGTTATAATTTACCAAGAGAAAGGGATAAATAAGTCGATTGCGAGAGTATTACATTAATCTCCAAATAAAAACCAGCATTAACACATCTAGTTGAATCATTCAAGTGGGCAGAAAGATGCGCAAACAAAAATGTCATGCCATAAACATTTGGGACTCCGTAGGCAAGACGGAAGGCAGGCAGGTGCAGTTTTATTTACACTTTGTCAGATAATCTGGAACAAGCAAAATCACAAACGGTAGGGTTGTTAGCCAACCTCGAGGTCAATACTACAATAGCTTACATTAATACTATCCTAAAAGGCTATCTATACTGCATAGATGCAGGTTGAGCCTCACCAACTGGTAAATAACGACATAAATAGGACTTTAGGACTAACTGTTCACGAGTTACCAGGTGGAGAAGACAACTCCAAATAAAATCTGGGTAACTTTTATGCTGTGAAGTCGTCTATTGATAATACTTCATAAAAACTTCAGCAACATGTATTTAACGTACACCACAACGTCACAGACATAGAGTCCATTGCATAGTCCCATCTGCTGCCAATAACTACTGCATCAGAAGACAGACAAACTCACCCATGAGAGCAGTGTATTCACTCTTGCCAAGACCAAATTCCTTTAGGAAGAAGCTGGCAGCGTCAGAGTGGATGGGGCAGAACGTATGAGAGAAGAAATGGGGAGAGCCACAGTCATTCCTACCCCAGAAGAAATCGATATCTGGTACACAACCTTCCCCACGGCATTCTGCAAATACAGAAAACACTATTATTCATACTCATTAATTAGAATTACTTTTTTAAATAAAAGTGCACTGCTGAAACCAAATTTAAGTTATAAAATGAGCCCTTAAATTCATGTATTGTATCTGTATATTGTATCTGTATATTGTATCTGTATCTGTATCTGTATCTGTATCTGTATCTGTATCTGTATCTGTATCTGTATACTGTATACTGTATACTGTATACTGTATCTGTATCTGTATACTGTATATGCATCTGTATACTGTATCTGTATCTGTATACTCGTCCGTCATCATTGCTAAAATATACTCGTATAATAAACTCCTTTGTTTAGGGGAGATGGAAGTCGTAAAGGCATTCTCTGCACACCCGGATGGCAAGACATTTTCTATAGTTACGCTGATCTTAAATGCACAAAATGTACCCTCAGGTCCAGTCCGGTATGTCTCATATATCAGGGCGAATACAAATTATGGATAAATTATGTCACTATAAATCATAGAGCGGGACAGTGGATAACGAAATATTTACAATAAGCTATGCTAATGGGTTAAGCTGAACCTAAAGTTAAAAAGCTATAATAGGTAGCATTTATTCTAAGGAGGCACAATTTACAAGCGTATACACTTGTTATATAGCGTGTATGCGCTATTATATACGCTTCATCAGCAGCAATTACCACCATGGTGATATTACCACACCACACGTGTAGGGGTCGGGTGATATAATCCCAACCACATAAACCAATTAAAGGAAAGTTTAAGCTCTAAATTCCATTGGCCAAGCATCGGCTTTCACTAGCCGGTGGATATGGAAAGTACAGCAGTGTGAACTCAGTTGGGGGCGTCTTTGTTAAGAGTATGTTAGACGGTAGGGTGGGGTCTAACTTTTGATATCAACCCATACCCGTTCAACATTATTGTAAGCACACTATGTGTACATGGCTGCAATATATATAGTTATATTACACTAAATAATGTATTAAATAGAATTACAGGTATAATTATTACTAAAGATATTATAACTATAACATTACAGTTATAGAATTATACTTGGATTAAGTTCCATGGAGTACTGTACGACTGTTATGCCAGCTAACGCCCAGAAATCAGCTTGTGTCATCGTGTGCTTGAATTGCAGATCCCACAGCGCATCAAGTGTCTTGGCATAGAAAGCCACACCTGCAAAACATCAATCAAATTCAATCTCAAAATATTTTAATAATAATAATTTGACATTTAAATAATCATAGCCTACTTTGGGGCGGATCTGGGTGGGTATTGGTGTGTACACCCATTCCACCCCATCCCCGAGATGCTTTAAGAAACTAGGCCAATCAGCTTACTGTTTATAGGTGAGAGAAACCTAAAGATAGTGTTCATACCTGTCATAATAAGATATATGTTGCAACCGCAGTACTCCAAGGAAACTATGCATTTGATTGATATATCAACTCCATACAATTACAAAATTATTCTCCAATTACTATTATGGAAATTCTTCCATATATTGAGCATACAATTAGATTTACATAAATCAGAAGGTGCAGAGATGGTGACGCGTGCCAGTGGGACAATTGATGGATAACACAGATAGGAGCTCTTTGCAGTCTTGTGCCAGTGCAGACACATCTGTTGCTGATAGAGTGCAAAGCTACCAAGAGTTTCAAATGACTAGGTATACAATGCAGACTGTATCAGCTACCCAAAGGTACACCCCACACTTGGTTACCCCTTAGAAGACCAGAACAACAGATTTCCAGCTAAATAGCCTCATACTTGCTTCATAGCATATTAAACCCAATTACTCCTAAGAACACAAAGTGCTATAAAGTGAGAGGTAATGCTTACAGACCCTAAGCCATGCTATCTCACCACATAACTTATAATCATAAGAGGATATCGTACCATGGTAATCACGCTCTTAACTCACTGCATTGTCAGCAGCATGTAACCACACGCTATAACAGTAACCATAGCGCTACTGGGTAACTCACCAGAGTTGGCTCTGTTGAAATGATTGATGCACCCATCACATCCTAATAGTCCAACGCAGTCATGAAAAGATAGCCTGAGAATTCCAGCATTGAATGGATGATGACCTGCAGGCGTCCTGTTGTCATTTACAAGCTTACGTATGGCTACCTGCGCTCTATTCACTTGGGATCTCTTCAATGGCTCCCTCAATATTATACCATCTTTTGTGATGGCGGTGGTGACGCCCTCTGTAAGCAATATATAAAAATATTATTATTAGACTACGGTGACAAAGAAGTCGGTAGTTCAATGAACAGGCATGACATCTGAAAGATATACACTATATGTCTTCATGATGGCCTCATGCGTTGCAGTAATATATGAGTGACAGGGTGGCTCAGTGGCGGAATTTCTTACTTTTATATGGCCCACGAGGTCCTGGGTTCGACTCCCAGAAAGTTCATCCTGTTGTGAAGGTGAGCTCTTCATTTCACACCCAGCTTCTGCTGCTCATGCAAGCTTTATTAAATTGTGAGGCCCGTTAAATACAGAGTGTTAAAAAAGGCCCGCTAAATATGGAGGGTAAGCATAGCAGTAAATAAAAGCAAAATAACAATAATCTGCTATTATTGCATGAACCCTGTTCTGAGTGCTCAGAGCTCAGTGGGATAGATGGGTTTAGCTTACACTGTCAGTTTATGACAGAAAATATTTGTTATAACAAATATGCGTATGCTCATATATAAACTACTAGCACACCTACCGTATATGTGTGTGGTGGTGGGGCCTTCTGTGGTTGTGGTATTTGGTTGTGGTGGTGTGGTAACAATCGCTCCCTCAATTCTAGCCCCGCGGAATGCTCTTTGCCTTGCCCTCAGTCTAGACACTGCCTTCTGAAACCTTGACCTACCGGAACTGGTGCTTTGTGATTGGACAATGACTACCACGACTGCCAGCATGAGCAAGGAAAGCTGCAAGCACAGCAAAATCAGGCAATTGCAAATAGGAAGTTACACCTAACATTTATTTTTAGCTGGTTTAATTTTAGACTTTTCTGTCGATATTGACTCATCAGTTGCCATTGGTCATGATAGCCCCAATGATGAATTAAACTACAATAAAAACCAGCATTTTCAATAATAATAGAGAGCTTCAATACAGAGTTGCCAGCCCGACGCTGTCAGTGGCTAACATGACACTGAACTGGACTGGATTTTCCATATAAACTGCTTTTAGCAAGGTATTGCTGTCACGTAGATCAATGGGATTTTTTCAGGAGTTGTGCCCTTTTAAAGGAAACGGGGAAACATAGCACCGGTCAAAGCATAGCCGTTTTTATCAACACGAATGTACTTTTAATAAGGTTGACACTGACGCTGTCTGCCTGTTAACGCTGTGCTACGTTACGAAGACGGTTGAGTCACGTGTCTGAACTCCATGATTAGAGGGAGCTGTTGAGGTGACAACTCCGTATTGAAACTACCTAGTATATAATTATGTTAAACCAGACATTTCAATGGGAGCAAAATTCATTATGTCACTATTTTCAAAATAGAATCATTCAAATAACAGTATCTACAAACACTGATTGCGAATTGGAGCAATACATTCGGAATGCCTTGAGAGCAGCACTTTTCTGTAGCATTGCATAAAAATATTACGCCGTTTGTTGAGCATCAATAATTACTCTCATAGTAGCAAAAGACAGCTAGATACTGGTCGCCCTGAACACTGATCTCTATCGTTATCTCACATCAATCTTACAGTCAGTTCAGGACAAAGGCATGCGGGAGTGCAGCTAACAGTAAGGCTACCATCTGCATCTCAATGCATTCCATTCAATTTAAAAAAATACTCCAAAAAAAGATCAATAGGAACAACTCCTACTCGTACATTTAATCAATTATTTGGCGACAATAAATTTAAATTGGAGTAAATAGACACTACATGAGTGACATTAATCTGCAGGTGTATATCACTGTCACAGTTAGGTCATTATGCCGGCTCATTGGACTGAGTAGAGGGTCATAAATCATTTAAAATGGTGCATAAAAATGTTTGGAAAAACTGACGACTACGGCATATTTAGGCTATCAGATATTTAGGCTATCTGATGATTAGGCTATCAGAATATTTAGGCTATCTGATATTTAGGCTATCTGATATTTAGGCTATTAGATATTTAGGCTATCAGAGAGTGTGCGCAGATGGTTGAAGGAAAGTAGTTGTATTAGCCTAATCCACATTTAATAAGATACAATTCACATTTGAAAATATTGCAAATGGCTGCATCTCCAATCATGATTGGAGGCGCAAATATTCGCCAGCTAAACTTTGAAATACCAACACAACCAGTTAAACTTTTAAATGATACTCAGACAGGTAAGACAGTTAAGACAGGTAAGACAGTTAAGACAGGTAAAGCCCTGTCTTAACTGTAAGACAGGTCTTTGCTAAGTTGGTGGGTGGCACAGTATATCACACCCTTAATAGATATGGCTTTGTACTCAGTATTCATTCTATCATAAACTATAATTGCAATATATATAATGCTGTACCGTTTCTGTAATATACCCAAAGAAGCTAGCCGATTATTTCTTCACGACATGGTAGGAACTACAGACTAATGTTTGGCTGTGTAAAATCTCGTATGTTATATTGATTAATCAACCCAGAGACTGGAATTGCCACAAAAGTTCATTAATCAGATATCATTGGAGTAATCTTCCCATGTCATTCGCTGCACTACTGATGGAATCCTGTAAGCTTTCCAATTGCAGCAGAAGCAAACATCAGTCTAGCATGTACAAACATGAAAATTGTACAGCACTTTACAAAATAGTGCACATGGCAGTAAAACATTATCAATATCAGTATTGCACTTGTTTGTAGCAAATATGTACCAGAAATCTGCGGAGTGAAATCTTTACTATAACTATAAATTATTGACTATTTAACTGATACATACCTTCATGAAAGACATGATGTATATAGGGTTAATGTTGTGCCAGCACAGCAAATAATCCAACCAGATGCTTTGAGCAGAACACAACAGACTGACTTGCAGCAGGCCACACGCTTATACCTAGTTCTAGCAGACGAGTACCGCTGGTGCCTAGCAACTACCATACATTAATCATACTACAATCTAGAACTGACTCGAGACCTCTGTATCATGTGACAATGTGAAGTCTGAGATTCACTATACAAGGCATTGGAAAGATGGGGCGGGAGTAAGCCACCAACTAATACGTTTGCTATAATTTGAGAAACTGGTGCTATATTCACCTCATATATTGCAATTACAATTACAATGATCTATTATGAGTTCATTCACTGATTGTCACTACTTATTTCTAAAGGAATGGTAGAATAGATGGGTTGAGGCTGGAAGACGAGTGAGGCCATACAGCTGTGGAGGTGGTGACTAATCGACAAGGACAAACCAGCAATTAGGCTGGATTAGGATCAAGCTTAACTTTTTCAATATTAAAAAAAATGTTAGCCTGTGCTTTAATAGAATGCGTTTGCTCAGAGCGTCCCAGTACAACGACATGAAAACATCAGCTAAAACTTTGGTAATAACTCTCACACCATCAGCCATTAAAATTCCATAATATTAAGATTATAGGGTGAAAATAGGAATAATATTTCTCCAATGACCATTGCATCACATTCACAATACTTTGATAATGGGATCATAAATCATTGCAAACCTCGGTTGGACATGATCAACCCAACCCTCGTCACAATGTGTGACACAGTTTGGAGACTATACATTACGCAGAGGCTTTAGGCATAGGGTTAAACAAGCGTTTGATACAGAACAGCTCGGCAATAGCCTTGAAAGTGCATGCTGAGAGGAGCAGCATAGAGAGCATGTCTACTTTGTAGAGCAATGAGTCAGCGTATGCTGCCGAGTTTATAGTCCTCAACTTTAGCTTGTGTAAGAATCCCGCCATGTTGTGGCACTTCCTAGTTAACTCTACAAATCATCAATACTATTTATTTATATTATACATGTATTGTTATGTATATTATACATGATTTTGTATTGTTATTTATATTATACATGTATTGTTATTTATATTATGTGTATTATTATTTATAGATTCTCGTATAAGTGCATAACATGCAATTACATAAGAATTTACTGAAAATTGTAAAACAAGCAACACCGTACCAGATAAAAAGTAGGGCTGTTGAACGATTAAATATACTGATCGCGATTAATCTTGAAAGTATTTCAGTTAATCTTCAATTAATCTCAATTTTAATCTGCAGTGAGTTCCATCAGTTTCCGTTCATGCACAAGCTCTGTGACTCTCTGAAAGCTATTTATGCTAATATTTTAGGTCAACATTTTAGGAAAATCTCGCATGTAATAACATGTCATGAAAACCAACACCACCATGGACTTTGTTTGCACAAATATTAGCCAGGCAAATAATGAAATGTCCATTACGGTGATAAAAATATGAAAAAAGTAGAGTAAATATGCTCCAATATGCATTGCGTAATAATACGATTAATCAAGATCAAAGGAATTAATCTAGTAAATCTTGAAATTAATTAGTCTCGGTTACTCTTTGATTAATTGGGATCAATTAACAGACCTAATAAAAAGCAATTGAACTGCAAAAAATACACATTAAAATATATATGTTATTGGTACCAACGTGAGCTGCTACTGCTTTCAGATTTTTCCATTTCTTTTTTTTTGATCTTCTCTTATTGATAATTTTAATCATTTTTATAACAATTTCAATGTATTTCAATTTGTAGCAGACAATTTATTGTTGCTACAATAGCACTTCGGTTTTTTTAAGTATATTTTTACGTGATCTCCAAATAGACCTAGTCTAATATTTAGGAGATCCCGGCACAGATGTTATCGTCAGGCTCGATAAATGAAAAGGAAACTTTCTTCGGGCAAAAACCCCCAGGTAGTTGGGAGACTCGAACACAGATCTTTGCAGATAACTTGTGACGTTGTTGCAAGCGCTACCATTACGCCACCGCTGCCATTACACCACCGCTGCCATTACGCCACCGCTGCCATTACGCCACCGCCACCATATTTATCTCACTTTGTTGTTATCTTATCTTACTGTTGTTTTTATTGATAATAATAATTGTCGTAGCATAATAATTATAATTATGATTGTTTTTGATTTATACAAAAAAAAACTGTATAGGCCTACAATATTCACAGTAAATCGGGATATACACGTAATATACTAGTAATGTCACTTGTCAACCACCAACAGTTAATAAACCTCTCTCTATTCCAGCAACCGTCAATACAATGATAAATAACCAAATATTCTAGTGTCATCTGTCTTGTTGGATCGGTTCATAAATTTGACAACAAAGTTAGATTTTCTAGTACACACTTAAACTACTAACGACAAAATATTCTCTTGCACACCATAATAGCTAATATTTTAATGATTATGGTATACAACATAATAATAATATCAGATGATATCATTATTATATTGTTTGATGCAGATGTGTGAAGCTGTATCCAAATTCACGCATCAGATTCATCATCGGCTCAAAGACGACAAAATCCACGCCTGACCAAATAGCTCATTATTAACCATTTCAGAGATTGCGCTGGGAACTTGCAATTAACATTTTTTTTAAATAAAAGAGCCAAAAGATATGACATACAAATTCGGCTCAATTACCAGATACAGTAGCATGAAAGGTTACTGGGAAATAATTGAAGCACTTATAAGATAGTGATGTTGTATATGATATATGGTATATGATATATGATATGTAAGTAGTCAAGTAAATGTTATGTCATAGTTACAGTCTTAGAAATGTTATGCCTACAGAATTGAATTACTGAGGAAATTATAGTCATATCCGGCAAATTGCGTGAGCCATGGACTGTACTTCCAACGCCTGCTGATTGGTCAAACTCACCTCATCTAGTGCCTAATGTGTATAAGTGCATAAGTGACTAAAACGTTAATTAGCAGAGAATCTGGGAGATGCCCGTGATCGTTCGTAGAGGAGTAGTCTTAGAGTTGGATCCGCCACATTTTGCCATCTGTACATTTCGCCAAAATGAAAACCAAAGAGTTGACTCCAACGCATGACACCCGTTGGAGTTAGGTGCAGGCTGACAGTTTTTTGCAATAGCCAGTGATGTAGGAAAAACGTAGGTGGAGAAGTCAACTTCTCCATGACAAGTTCGTTCGGGTTCCAAACCCCTACCACAATCTTAGAACTATGCTAAGCTGTAAAAAGCCAAATGTGGCACTTAACAACGTGTTGACAAGTCTGAACCAGACTCGGTCTTCTCTACTTACCAAGGTGAGACAAGTTCTTGCTACAAGGGCTATATTTGATTTCAATTTCATTTCATTTATTTTCTCATTCATATTCACATTCATTCATTCATTTCATTATATAGTGACCCCAGCCATCAGAATCCGAAGGTAAACTCACTTTGCCAGTAATTCAGGATAAAAATTTTGCTTCACAATTTTCTCAGTATAGGATATACATGGTTTTTCCTAGTATGAGTATGACCGAGAATTTTCTTTGATATTGGAAATGTTCTATTATTGCGGCCATAACTACATGTATCCTATAAAATAGTAAAATGCAAGAATTAAAAATGTATATAGCCATATTCAGCTGGCTCTCCTATTAGTGAGCCTGCTTCTCATTAACTTCTTCGGCAGCAGCAGTACCACCTTGGTAACAGTAGCTGTTGAGGCTGCGACGTCTTAAAATAGGACATATAGTGACATTGGAACATATAGACGAACATATACGGACATCGGAACAATATACGGAAAAGGACAAAAGGAATATACGGACAATAGGACATCTTAAAATAGGATATGGTTTGTTTGGAGAGCAATACGCCAATCTTTACTAAGTAGTCCAGCTATTTACATCTTTTTCAATTAACATTCTTGTATGTTAAGACACAAACACAGTGTATTCCGGGTACATGGGAGGCGTTTCGTCAGACTGTCACCTTGGTACAGAAAGCATTAAAACATCCTTCTTAATCATAATCATGCTTAATCTACCACATTATATTTAGGAGGGAACACCATAGCTTAATTCTACAGTCACACTGAGGGTGGTGATGCATTCATTCCTAATTAAAGACTACAATGTGAGCTATTATAAAAATCAGAGTTACGTTCTAGATAATCCACACGGCTAAGAATCTCCACATATCTGCTCAACACAGCTACAACTGATTGAGGTGGAATTGACTACCGTTTAGATAACACATCCCATCTTGTCCCACCTGCATGCCAGTCATCAACCCCTACCTTCCTGCTCCCCATATTGGGTAACTATACACAAGTTTTTTTCAGAGCATAATGAATGTTAGTAGCCAAGTTTTGCCATTAAAGAAATTATGGATCATAATGGGAACCAGGCACGTAGATCATAGAGCCATTTCACAACTTGCTCTGTCAGAGCGAGTTATACAAAAGTAGTTATTTTGGCAAAATTCTTCCTTGGTTCGGTCAGCACTCCTGAGACGAAGTTCCACATTACCAGCTTGCCACTCCAACTAGCCTGTCCTGCCAAGCTTTGTCAAATGCGGAGTTGCCCCCACGACGAGTCCGGGCCCCCAGAGACAAAATTTGTTTCTGGGGCCCGGACTTGTCGTGGGGCAACCCCGCATTTGACAAAGCTTGGCCGGACAGGCTACACCCCAACCACCAAACCTCAACCACAAATCCCAGATGTAAGCTAAGGTCAAATTGACCGAACTGAAAATGAATTGTATACCGATATTTTTCTCAGCATTCAAGGACTGCTAATAGCTTTAGTCCAAGTGAATTGTTGCTTAGAGATTAGAGGATTTTTCAAAATGACATTTAGTAAAAGAATACTTCAGTGCAGCTCACAATACATGTATGAACTCAATAATACAATATATACCATCAAATACATCTTTGATTAGCAGCTGTAGTAGAAGCTTCATATAACAATTATATGCAAGTGATAGATTTTCATATAAATTGTATATTGTCTAATTGTCATGCTAATTGTTTAGCATTTTTCAGCATTCATGCTAGAGCTAAAGACTCCCACACCAACCGCACACAGTGAACCGTTTCATGACAGTCATTACAGAGAACTTACACAGCGCCTTGCAGATGGTGATATACAACATGACTACTTGAGGTTATTCTTAACAGGTGAGATAAGCCAACTTAACGTCATCTGCAATTGGCAACTGCCACCACTTGCGATTAATCTAACTTCTTTTTTTTGTACACATACGTATGCGAGTATAACCAATATATGTCTTTTTTTTTAAAAGTGTCCTAAAACTCAGGCTAGATGTAATTTTATCTTCTTATAATAACGATTCAACTCATTAGCGGTTTGGCACGTAGTCTGGTCACTCTGTCTCTACTCTCCACCTACGCTGTACATAGACCAGTCACTCTGCCTCTATTCTCTAACTACGCTACATGTAGTCTTTATTCTCTCCCGACGCTGCATGTAGACTGGTCACTCTGTCTATGGTACTCTGCTGTGTTACATGAGATGCGTACCCAGCGGGTGGATCTGTGGTAGAGCGGTTGGAATGTGATGGAATGGCCGGTGGTTTGACTCCCCACCGAGTAGCTGTTTAGTTTAGGTAGCTATATGTACACGTACACACGTACACACGTACACACGTACACACGTACACACGTACACACGTACACACGTACACACGTACACACGTACACATGTACATGCAGTTTAGGTAGTTACATCCGATGTAATCACCTAAATGTAATATACGATGCATCCTGTATATTATTATTGCATTTATGACTGCAATATAGGATGAATCTTCTAGTTTATAGTGCATTGTAAGCTCTGTCAGATGACAAATTATGCCTTATCTGTCATGCAGCAGCTCTGTTCCTGGGGATTACCCTGTCATAGGTAACCCTGCTATGGGAGAGCCTGGCGACAGTCGATGTGATTGTTAAATGATGACCAGATGATTATGTCAGATTATCTTTAGTTTTCCATCTTCAGTCAATAACGAAACAAGATACAACACTATATAATATATATACACTACTGTACAGCACTATATATAATAATTATGATATGTTGTGTAACCATCTGTTCCTAGTTCCTACAGTGGATAAACCAAGACATTGAAGTGATAGTATAATGAGACATAATGTATAATGTATAGTATATACATACAGCCTACACAAATATTGATTATTGATTATGACTTATTGATTATGACTTATTATTCATTGTTAACATACCATCAGGTGGTATATATAAAACGAATCCGGGACTGTTGGAAACGGGAATGTCCGTGGGTGAGACAACTTATGCAATAGATGGAGGGTAACTACATGTACATCCCACAACAAAATTTTTCAAAATGTCAGTTACAAACTGTCCGTATGACACATAAAACAACTGCTTACAATACAAAGCTATGAAAAATTGGAAGCACCATATAGCAATAATAAATTGAGATGCTTGCTAGTGCGAACCTTAACCAAAACAGTGTATTTTAATCTAAGGGAATGTACTACTACTACTACTACTACTAGGGTAGTACTACTACTAACCTACGTGATGTTTGACTATTGGACAGACATTCATTATTATTATTATAATATTCTTTATTGAGGTTTTCTTGGAAGTATATAATTTGCTGACAAAGAATAACTTGTTGACCTCATGTACATAATTATTGATAAAATGAA
>JAOQGN010015659.1:0-13385 GCA_027564295.1 Himantozoum antarcticum
GGTTGGGGTTTCAAACTTGGGGTCTAGAGTCACTAAACACTCAAAAAAGTCAACATGGTGTTAGGTGTCACATAAATTATAAGTCACGACATGATAAATGTATATAGTTATAATATACAGTTATAATTATAGTAATACCGACCTTGGTCTGATATATAGTAATACCGACCTTGGTCTGATCAAACTCTTTACTCTCATCTCTATTAGCCTGCAGCAAAGACACCAACAATCTCTGGAAATGGCCAGAAGTGTCTCCAATAATATCTTTCTCTAAGTCTTTGTTAAACAGGCGTTTATATGCCTCAGCGCATGCTTTAATTTGGGCATTAGTTCTGGTACACAAAACTTCTACCAGAGCTTGTTCATCTGTTCCGAGGCCCTGTCAATAGTGATGTATATAATGGGAAAAGATTAGTATATACTAATGTCAGCACAGATGGAAAATGATATGGAAAGGTATAAGTTAAATGGATCACAAAATTAGGGAGATTATTTAAGTGGTGACTGCTTATTATGCTATAATTGTAGTTGTAAAAAGATGACCACAAAGTGTAAACTAGTTCAGTTGCGATGGACGCATCATGAGTTGTTTGTAAATGCAGAGGCAATCATCTTCAGAAGCAGGAGCACAACTACCCAAAATCAATGACACATTTTGGGTTATGAGGCAGAGACAGAGTATGAGGAGGACAATATGAGACAGAGAGGAAAAGTGTACTTACCTTTATGGCATTATTCAAAGCCTTGGCATCAAATTCTGCAGGAGAGAGACAGAGCCCTTGACACACTGTGAGGTAATTACCACTCAATTCCGACTTCAGCTCTGCTACCAGGTCCTGTAATAATAATAATTATGTGGCCCATTAGAATATATTAAACCAGTGCAATATGGTGCATAGTTGACTATGCCCACAATGCACTGCAATGTGCTTGCTAGCACATGCATGTATGTATCAGAATAATGAGCAGAACAACTACTCAACTAGTAGCATAACTGAATGAGCCTACCTTGCCAAACATGGTCTTGAATGTTCTGACAATCTCAACCCTCTGAGTGGCAGATCTTGCTCCGAGTACACTGGTGATGGCATCTTCATTAGTGCCCAGTCCTTTCATAGCTTTGCGTAGCTGTTCTGAGTCAGACTCTGCATCAAAGCCAGTGTAAGGCTTCAAAGTTCCCTCTTGCTGCAAAAGAAAAGAGAAATAATAGACATGATCACCTTCCTCTATATACAAAGCTATGCTATGCTCACCGTTCCAGCATACTCCGGTAAGGATGCTGGAAATATTGTTTACCTGTATTACATTTCAATATGAAGAGAAACATCCTTTATATACCCATTTATATAATGATGGGCCTGTCCCACTCCCTCCTCCCCCCTTCCCTGAACAGCCATAATTATAATGATGATGAGTCCCTTGTCCCCAAATATCCTTACATCATGGACAAACTCATTATACTTACAGGATAATCTTCAGTAACAAAGTAAGGATCTGGATCTTTCTCAGGCACTGGTTCTGGAACTGGTTCAGGCTCTGGTGGTGGTGTAGGAAGTTTGGATGGTCGTCTGGAGGCAGGTTTACTTGGTGGTCGACTGACAACAGGAGTGGGAGATTTCTTAACTGGTGCTACTGCAGGCGCTGGAACAGGTGGCTTATTGAAAGACTTTGCCACCTTGGCCACAGTCTGCATTTTAGGTTTCGGCTTTCTCATCTGACCGTATCGAGATATAGCTACGGTCAGTATAACAGTATCATCATCACCGTCTACAAAATCAGCTTCCACAACCTAAAAATTCCCAATCAAACTATTTTGACCTCGCCTTGATAAAAATAATGTTCATGCAATAAAATTGTAAAGCATACACACAGCAGGCAAAGCATCTTAGGTGTAGCAGATGAATGTAGCGTAGGACTATTTTAATGTAGACTTACTCGTCCCATCTTAGGCTCTCCTAGAGCTATTCTGAAGTCCGGGTCGACTTGTGAGTGTTCAATGAGGTGGGCATATATATGTTCTAGTTGTTCCCTCCAGTTACCATTCCCTGGAGAGCAAGCCTTAGGCTCTGGGTACCGTGGAGGAATGTACTCAACAGCAGGTGGTGCTACCTGGTGTCTTGGTGATGTCAGATCCTTCACGGCATCTCTCACATCTGCTATAGTCATCTGCCTCTGCTCCTCAAGTTTCTGGGAATAGGCAAAAATATGAACAGGATATGTTAAAGCCACTGGCAAATTTCATACACTCAGATTAGCTTAGGTTCTAGCTGAGAAAGAGGTTACCTCTTCCTACATTAGCAAGCAGAACTAGTTTAGCACTCCGAGATGATAGCTATCAAGGTCAAAAATTGCAAACTTGGAGCTGCAAACTGTAAAATAGAAAAAAAGTCATTTCATACAATATGGGTATCCCGTATTGAGATTGTTCTTTCTACAGCTGAAGCTACTACTCTAAGTTAGTTAAAATCATGTGAACCCTAAAAGTCAGAGTTATGGCCTCACATCGCTGAAGGCCGCCCAGCTTTAGGGGCCATTTCCCCTTCGGGGTCAGCCTTCAGCTACATGAGGCCATAACTCCCACTTTTAAGGCTCACATGATCTGAAATAACTCCAAACTACTCCTAAGCTAAGCTAAGCTACACAACAACGACTAAGCTGCGACCTTTGTAGTACACCTAGTAAACTAGATTGATACATGTATATACAATATAAGCATCACAATAGATATAACAAATGATGCACTGATAAGTTATACCGAATTCAGCAGCTAATATGTATCTTTCCTCATAACCTCAATTTAATTTTGACTACATGCTTTCTCAAATGTCCCATACATCATACATATTGTCAGTTTGATACAGGACCTATGTTTTTTTTACAGGTTGAATTATATTTTATATTGTAAAAATTGAAATGATCAATGGGTATTGGTTTATTGGATGAGTCTATGTAGATGACCAATCAAATTCCCTTCCATACAAGGCAGGCTGAAGAAGTTTGGCATCCAAATTTGAATTGCTATCGTTGTGTTTTGCTGCCAGCTGAGCTAGATGCACTAACTTCCACTGACCTGCACCATCCTCCTGGTGAGAAATCCCATATCTGGCTCTGGACTGTATGCTCTGCCATTCACTGATGGGTAGAATATAGTGCCTGCTGTCACGGGTAGAGCTGCTTGCACAGGCTGCTCCCCTGCCCAAGGTGCAAAACCATTTCCTGTTTGTGCAAAACTTCCTCTCATCTCATTCCATGCTTGCTTAGGCCCAGAGGAAACGTAACCATTGTGTGGTGACTTACTACGGGAGGAAACGTAGCCATTGCGTGGTGATTTACTACGGGATTTTCGTCGATTCTTCTTTATATCCTTTCCACTCTGATAAATATGAACAAACGCTGCTACAGATGGTTATTATAACAGTCACAGCAGCGCAAGACAGTAACAGCTTCAAATTTACTGCATGGAGCACGCTATTTTCACCAAATCATAATCTTTTAACATTATTGCCAACCTGTAAGGGAAGATCAAAATGACTTGGAAATCATTGTAAGTGTATTATATCAATGTTGCCGTTTCTCCTATTATTACTAGCCTGGGCCCATGCCACACTGGGAGTAATGCTCTCTTGCTCATGGTTGGGTTGGTGGTGTGCACTCCTCAACACGATCGCCAACCGGGGACATAACTCCCAATGTATGTGGCTCGGTACACCAGACTACTATATTACCAACATAAAGGCATAGATTGTGTATGATTGTATCAAAGATAGTATATTTGACTGCGTTTGGTCGCTTGTACCTGATGTCGGCTCTTCTCCTTATTATACTTGTTTCTCTTTGCATGTTTCACAGTGCTAGCTGTGCTTGCAGTGCTAGCACTTGTACTAGTAACAGTTGACATGGAGTCAAAGCTTTCAATAAACGAACACCCATCGTCAAAGTCATCACATGGAGCATCAACCATAAATGTTTTAGTCATAACAACACTTTCTTGTAGGCCATCTCTACAACCAGACATAAATGGGACCATGACAACACTTTCTTGTAGGCCATCTCTACAACCAGACATAAATTGGACCATGACAACACTTTCTTTTAGGCCATCTCTACAACCAGACATAAATGGGACCATAACAACACTTTCTTGTAGGCCATCTCTACAACCAGACATAAATGGGACCATGACAATTACCGAGTGTGTGCAGGTAGCACTTTAGCAGTTACAGTAGTTATCTTTAGCAATTCATACCTATCTATCAAATATATTAGTACCGAGAAGTACAACTAAATGGTGCAAGACAAAAGTGTATCAGGGCACAGTATTATGGAGCATGGACTGTTATACTGTATGTGATTTAGCATTGTCAAAGTAAAAATTAATCTAAAAAACCATTCACCACTACTAAACGAACTGAACTGTTTTTATTGTCTTTTCAAACAATCCTAAGAAATCCAATATCCATAGGTAAGCAACTACATGCAGCCAGAGTTCTTAGCCCACCAATTTTTGTTTTGAATCTAAATAATCTAAATGCTATATAATTCATACATAAC
Organism: Himantozoum antarcticum; assembly: GCA_027564295.1. Taxonomy (NCBI): domain Eukaryota; kingdom Metazoa; phylum Bryozoa; class Gymnolaemata; order Cheilostomatida; family Bugulidae; genus Himantozoum; species Himantozoum antarcticum. Next base: position 4,552 of record JAOQGN010015659.1, read on the forward strand.
TAAAGGGAGACCACCTCCTACAGGTATACATGTCGAGTTGTCGACTATATGTATTTTCAAGTCACAATACTTAAATAGTAAGGCGAACAAAATTTGAATAGTAACACAAGTAAAATCCAGTTGGTTGAAAGCAACAATATTATCAATATTGTAGCTTCTTACCTAGATATGGCAATGACTTTGATTGTGCGTTTTCCTTCCTTCAATTGAAAAGGTGCTCTATATTTAAATGTGCTTTCCCTTCCGGAAACTCCAAGTTGAAAGGGGTTTGGCTTAGTACCATCAGTAGAGAAGTATATCTTTGTGTATGGAGTGTCTGTAAAGAAAGATGGTGCACACTAGATTAATGAAAAATATCATTAAACATCCAATGACAACATAACATAACATAACACATGCTTTGGCTTTAGAGGATCAATAGAAGTGCGGTGAATCTGCCACGCTCAGCACCACCCTTAGATCCAATGGGCCGGCAATTCAGTCAGTTCATTGTTCACAGATAAAGGCACCAATCAAACATAAATTATTTTTCAATTCGCAAGTTTTTACGCACAATCCGATCCTTTACATGACCAGCTGGCCAACCGATATATTTTCTGGTCTAATCAATGGTGACTTGCTATGGTGACTTGCTATGGTGACTTGGTATGGTGACTTGGTATGGTGACTTGCTATGGTGACTTGCTATGGTGACTTGCTATGGTGACTTGCTATGGTGACTTGCTATGGTGACTTGCTATGGTGATCTGGACATTTATACTTGACTTCCTAGACCAAGTCGGTAAAGAGTAAAGTTACCAAAATCTGTCATCTCATAGACTTCATCATCCTCTATTAAGCTCCGTTTATCAGAGATATACATGCGCATTTCAACCTCGCCAACACTACTCTACTATTTCTCCCCACATTTTCCTCTTTTGTGCTAACTCAGTAATGTGATGGAAATTACATCCTTTTGCTTTTAGATGTTGTCTGATAGCATCAATACAGATACTTTTCTGAGCGCCACTTGGCTTCTTTGTAGGTTTCTAGAGCTCCTCAAATGGAGTCAAATGAATTTCACTTTTTCACTGGTGTCTCTTCAGGCAGTCTTAGTATGTGGTCAATTTCCTGGTGCTAATGACTGCTCCATGGTTCTTGACAAGTTCCTGATTGTGCTTGGCCAGTGTATGTGGAGGTCATCAACTATGTCTTGCTGTTGTATAAAATATACTACTGATGAGTGCGGTGGAAGTTCGTATCTATATCTTATCTGTGATCCTTTGGTCTCTGAAGACTGTGGATAGTTTGTGTTATGTTATATTTGCCAACCGCTTCCTCCAGTTGATATCCGTCCCCCTTGGTGTTCAGTAGAGTACTGAGATATTTGTATCTTTCTCAGTTGTTGTCATGCCTCTCTGTATTTGATATTCTTCTGTCTTTGTCACATTTATAATGAGGTCTCTGTTACTAAGCTGGCTTGGTGTAATTCTTTTGATGTGTTCTATGTCGTGGCTGGTGTTTATTCCAAGCCAACATATATCGTCAGCATATTGCAGGGAGATGACTTTGCCTATTAGTCTTCATTGGTGGTAGATTGGGTGGTCAGCCAGTTCTGGAGGTAATGATGGATAGTGCGTGTAGTCTTCACTGTAGAATTATTTTCTTCTCTGTTTATCTACCGATGATGTGCGTTTGCTGGGTTAGTGCTTCAGGAAAAATACATCACCAAATGACCCACTTCAAACAATATACAACATACAAAATTCAGCAGCATGGGTAAACCTAAGGTATTGGTTGCAATTTCCTGCAATGATTTATCATGTAGTGAGAGTGGGGTGGAAAAAGAATTACCACAAATAAGTTCCACAAAAGTACTGGAGTCTATCCTGTTAGTTGAAATAGATGTTCGTGGATCACGTAAGACGATAATCTTAGGTGGATTAACTGCACCAGCACTTGGCATCTTGTGATGATAAGTTCAACCTGCAAAAAAGTATTATATAAACACAATTTCCACCGTGATTGTAGGGATTTATTTACTTTGGAATGCTACAAAAAGTGTATTAATAGCCAGTAACACCACACACTCACAACAAACTGCCCCAATACAATTTGTGTTGGTTAATAATTGGTTTAATTGAAGTCGAAGACAAATGGTATGTTTGGGTGTACAAATGGATGTTGCCTGTGCAAATCTATCTGTATCGATGCAAAACCTACTTACACGTATCTGAATTGCAGAATTAGGATATAAATAGATCAATGTGCATACAGCAATACTATAATATTATGGTGGTTTCGCAACTTCTCTCCTTACTAGCTCATAATTTGACTCAAATCACACTTATCACAGCTGATCATACATTGTATTACTCACTTTGTATTATACTTACTATTGCATTCTGAGCCGATCTGGCTGGCTCTTCTGACTTGGAACAATTGTGCCGGCTATATCGGATATTCTAGTGGAAGAGTCAGCTAGATCGGCTAGGCTGTAGCTTGGCTCTAACTGCTATAATATAAGCAGGTGGAATTTCTGTACATGATTCAATAATGTGCTAAGTGTGGCATAGACCACTTATGTTTTTATTAGTAACAAAAACTTGCTCTAATATACTTTAGCTGTTTTATTGATTAAAAATATGAGCTTCATAGACAACATCCAACTTCCTATTTTAAAAGCAATAGGTTAGATAACCCCGTTCCCCTTTCCTAAGCCACTCCCATTTTTTCATAATTACAAGACGGTTGAGGACCTGTCCTCACAGTTGCAGGCTGCATCATCCCCACAAAATAAACAGGGCTCTTTTGAGTGGACTCCAGATTTGCTAGCTTGCTGCCTTGGAACTACAACACTATGTAGGCTAGGGACGAGAGGGACGGTTGCAAACTGTGACTATATTTCACAGATTGGTAGCATCAAGTATGCCGAGTAATATGGACAATAATATTGTTCTGGAGCATTAACTGTATGATGGGACTGTAACTTGGATTTCATGTTCAATTATCTTCAATTTGGTTTTGTGTCAATATATTGATATATAAGTTTAAATTGTGCTTATCAGAAAACCTCCAAAGCCTGGACCTCATTGTCAAACTACTGGCTACAACTGCTATGTTGTACCTCGTTGACAGTGTTTAGGGGCTGTAGATAGTAAAAAATGGAAATACTGTTTTTTGTTCTACTTTTCTTCTGCCTTTCCTCCGTTACCTTCTGATGTATATTCTATCTTTCATAGAAGAAGAATTCCCAGACCCCAACTCGCATCTATCCCACTATAGCCCCCAGAAGATAGTGAAATACATATATACCATACTGTAATGCCTGCGTTTGGCAATTGCGAATTATATTTTTATTGTTGCTAATGTCAAAGAGTGCTTTAATTCTTGTATAGATAATTCTCACGGATAACAGTTTTCTTTAATGTGGGCAGTTAGAATTATGGCTGCTAGCAAATAACTGACATATTGCAGGAAAGTGTTTCTATCAAAAAGGAGGTATTCCTATCTTGAATAAGCTATTAACATTTTACTAACGAAGAACGGTTGTTAATTAATTAGCAACTTGCAACAGACTTGCGTAAGCAAGCATATTGTGCATGCCAGATCATATCTATTTTCAATCCAATTAAGCATGTATTGATAGGAGTATTACATTGTATGTTGCATGTTCTTCAATGAGAGCCTTAGAGAGAGGAGGTAGGTGCAAACTTGAGCATTTTGGAAATAACCAGGTCACTAGAAAAAAATGTAGAATGGGAAGTTATCTTCTCCTGATAAAGTGCAATGACGCCCCAACCCCAATACCCCAAACCACATATTAGAACTAAGCTAAGCTTAAAATTTGCATCTTTGCACCTAAGTGGAAATTGAAAGGAAACCAGTCCAAACCAAAAGACTAGAGTAGCAGTGAATATAACATGAGCAACCTGAGTATAGTTCAAGCACAACAGCAGCTTGCTGAGGACAGAAACAATGGCAGGGCATAGTTAAAATAGTTGAGAATTGAGATTAATTGATATGACTCGTGTGTACAGGCACAAATAAGTGAAAACTAATTACAAATAAGGAAAACTGATGAAATAAAGCAAAATAAAAAGTGAATTACTAAAAATTATTTATTAATTTAAATAATTGCAATTTGAATAAATTTATATTGGCCAAAGGTTTTACAACGACACAGAAAGCTAATACTCTAATATAACTGAAAAATATTCAGTAAATTTGCAAATAATAAGATAAATGGCTTATTACGAACGCTATAGTGGAACTGGTGCCCCTTGGATGCTCAGAGTTGTCCCATGTTTTAACCAATAAAGCCTCGGCAATTTTCTTAAATGTGAAATATGCAGGTCCTAATTTGTTGTTGGCTAAGACATGGATTAGAATATTGAGGGGAGACAATATTTATGCTTTTAAACGCATTATGCTAACATGAGTAAAGTGCTTCCTTCTTCTGTTTTATTATAATTATAATTATAAATTTGCAAATTATAATAATAATTAAATATGATTATATATGATATATTAAAATACATAATTTTAATTATAATTCATAATTAAACACTTACAGAATTACAGATCCAGATTTTATTTTGAAGCGAAATTTTTCAAGCTTGGCTGTAAAGTTATATAATGATTAACTTAATAATATTGCAATAACTTATTATAATACCATTACATGAATTAATATAAAACCTTATAGTATTATAAATATAATTTCATAGTAAAACTTCATAGTAAGCAAATAAGTACAAGTTGTATAAATTACAATTACAATGGTTGGAACTTCTTATGGCATTCTTATGAATTTCTTAATGCATATCCATATCTGCATTCCTTTCTGGTAATTATACACACGATAGACACTGTATAACACTATACACTTACTTTTTTCCAGAAATTAATTATTGCTAACAATTATAAATTGCTGAAATCTTTTCAAAAATATAATTTTCAAACTCATGGTATGTTGTTGTCTATTGATATGCAGCGTTATAGTAGAATGTATGAGAACACCAAAGACGATAAGACATAAGTTGCAAAAGGAACGAGCCTTAGCTGATAGAATAGCACACAAGTATGAATATCAGAATTCAGCTAGTGCCCCCAGTTAAAAAATTAATAGTTAGGATCTTCACCACAAAACATTTGTGTCTGAGGAATGAAAACTGGTTCCATTACCTCCATAGTGAACCGGAGAAAAGTTGTTTGTTTTGTTCTGTACATTTGTCATAAATTGGATGTTTTCTACCCCCAAGCTACCCCTTAACATTTCAGCCCCCTAGCATTCGCAGTTCAGATCCTCTACATTCGAACATCCGGGACTCCAGGGGTCATAAATATGCCCCTGTCGTGCACTGCAGGCTTTGAATATTATTGTTAGTAAGTACGGTTACTTGGTAATGAATGATTTCAGTTGAGGTGATAGCTGGAACATACATACAGAGTGGGCATGATATATTAATGAATAATACTCCATTCCCAACACATCATTAATGGATGGTTCAATCACCAATTTCAACTGTTTTATTAAAATACAGCTAAATATATCCACACAGTTATAATGTGAGATAATTTATCTTCATTATTGAGTTTATCTGTCTGACAAATATATAAAACTTGCAAACGATCATCTTCCAGTTTCCTAGCACTGTGCAGTCACTCTAGGCTGTTATATTGCGACCACTAACCACAAACCTCCGAAGAATAAGGCCGGTACTCAGTACTCAGCTCCTCTCTCAGTACATTCGGTCTCGTCATTCTTTACTGACACCCGGTATACTTCGTATTAGCCTGCCAAACTGTATAGCCTGAGTTTCTGGAAATACTCATAATACGATAATACAATATGTCCCTTAATTTCTCGGCGATACAAAAACTTACCGAATCTTATTGAAATCAGGACAATTTCTCCTTTAAACAAGCCAATCAGTATTACTAATTATCAAGAGCACTGTTGGTGCAACAAGCCATATTAATGCCTATCTGTACTTACCACCGATGATCATGGATATTAGTTTTCCAAAATACCTGTTGCATTGCTTACTTATTGCTTATTTGCCATATAGAACCTGTCCCCTATTGCTACTCTCCATAATCTACCGCCCTCGTCATCATTGTTACTATCCAGCACTCTCCTCTCAGCCTCCGGCTTAGGCACGCCTTGGCCTTCGTCATCACCTTTACCTACTACCATCAAATTAAGCTCCACACCTTCCAATAGGCCATCGCCTTCACCGCCAGCCTCCACCTCCTTCCCTGCCTTCAAATCCGGCTTCACACCCCATAATAGGCCTTCACCTTCATTTCTAGTCTCCACATCCTTCACCTTTTCACTACTCTCCTCTATCCGTACCTCATTTCCCACCGTTACCGTTGGTTGGATCTTGTGAGACTCCTCAACATGGCTGCTAGTGACTTCCATAAGGGGTTTCCTCACTACAGGCATTGAACCGGTGGTTGTCTCCTGGGCTCTTGGCTCCTCAGGTTTCAACACAGTGCTGCTAAGAATATTTAGTACCTCTGAACGAGAACTGGCATCTCCCATTGCCATATTCCTTACCGTTTCCATCTCCTCAAATGCCTTCCTGAAGGCATCAGCGCTTCTGAACTCATGTTCAAGTTGGCATTGCTGGTCCTCCAATCTCATTGCCTCATTCCTGCAGTACAAATCTAACTCCAGTTTCCTTTGTACCAAAAGGTCTCTCCGTCTCTCATAGTCTTCCTGGGATAACATAGACCCACTACTCAAATCACTGAGGAAAGAATCAACCTTACCCAAGATTTGGTTACCTGTATCATTCTTTGGCGCATTAGAATACTTTCTTGTAGCCATTTCTACCCGAGCTCTAACTGCTGGTGACGAGTCATCAACAGCTGTCACACCTCTCTTGGTTCCCTGCAACATGCAACTAAACGTCCATTAGAGCACTCCTTAATACATAGACTGTTAATGACTGCTAACAGATTACATTCTCTTAATTGTGGCTCGCCTACAATATTTCTGTTGGAACCTGCTAGAGCAAAAACTAGAGCCTCCACAGACCTGCAAGTACTCTTGATTTGGACATTAGCAACACCTGCAACATTTAAATTACATTCATCAGAGCCGCTAATACAGCGATCAGGTGTTCCCAATTAGAAATCTAGCAGTTTCGCAGTATTCTCTGTAACAGTAGAAATCTCCGCACCTGTATCAAATGTAAATTCAGCTTTCTTGCCACTAACTTCTAATTTCTGAACTATTCTACCATATAGTCAACTTTTCCAGGATGCAAACCAGACATTTCTAATCACTTTTAGTTTCTCCGTCACTACTATCATACCTTTTGTACCTGTTAATCCTACTATATCTACTCTCATCGCAATCTCTAGACGTATGTCTTCGCTTATTGCACCGGTAACATTGAGTTTTAGGACAACTGCTTAATTGGTGCCCAACCATATTGCACTCATAACAAATCAGGTCTCCTTGTCTAGGAAGGGAGGATCTACCTGGTGAGCTGTCTCGCCTGTAGTTTTTAGGAGGACAATCTTGCCTGTGTGTCCTAGATCCTAGAACATCTCTGGTGTCAACCTGTCCCCATCACCACCGGACCTAGAATCTCTGATTGAACTTCTATGTCTAGAATGCCGTTGAGGATGTCTCCTATCTTTTGACATTCTATTCGGTGACTTTTCGCCTAAAGAGCTTTCGTAACTATCAGACTTATATATATTCTTGGAATCAATGGCATCTACCTAGTTGCAATCTTCCTTTTTACATTAAATTTACCCACTCTAGTTTCATTGAGAATGCCTTCTGCTTCTCTTGCCAAGTGTTTAGACAGTATTTAAGCACAGTATTCAAGTATTTAAGCACAATAATTTAAGCACAGTATTCAACTGAGTCCAGGATATCTCAGTTTATTGCATCAACTGCCTTCTAACAGATGATTCTCTTAACCCGTTAACTGCTAAATCTAATGCAATATGTTCATGCAAACCATTATTACCGTTACCAAATTTCATGGTGCTGCTCAACTTTCCAACTCTCAATAATACTCGAGTTCACTTTCCTCGTTAACTTGGCTTACCGCGACAAATTTAATTGTTTTAACATAAATAGACTCTTGCCTATCATACAAACCTCTTAACTTTTCCATGGCACCCTTGTATGTGGATGCCTCCGCTTTCAAATCAAAGCCTAATGACATCAGTGCATCTCTACCCTCTTTACCTATGGTTTGGATTGATGACAATAATTTAAGTCTACCCCTGAACTTATCCTGCCCAACGTTTTCACCTGCCATCTCTTTCCCCACCCTCAAAGTTGTCATCTCTACACATAATTCATATTCTAACAACCATGACTTAAAATAACCTGTAACATCATTACTATCTATTGACAGGTTGGGAAAATCCTTCAAATTAAATCCTGCTGCAATCTTGCCATCCTGAAAACTCCCTTACAATCCTACAAATTATAATGCCTGCGTCCAGTATTTATCTCCAAATAGACCTACAAAGTTCAAATATTTATAGTAAACTCAACTAGTCAAACTGAAAGTCAAACACAAATCACCATATAATCACCTTCTATCTCTGTATAATAACTCCTAAAAATAATAATAATAGTATCCTTTATTTACAAAAACAAGCGCTTACTAAAACATTACGCTTCTTCTAGGCGCTTATCTAAACTACGGTGAGGTAAAATCATCTGTACATGATAATATTGCACTAAAATAACTTAGACTCTAAAACTGGAAATAAACAGATGTGTTTTCAATGTAGTTTTAAACTTAGAAAATTCAGTAGTGTTCCTAAGATCAGGTGGCAGAGAATTAAAAACTTTACAAACAGAGTAA
>JAOQGN010015770.1:0-13384 GCA_027564295.1 Himantozoum antarcticum
ACTAACAGGCCAATAAAAAAACATTAGACCACACTCAATTGCACCAAATCAAAACTAGGTTCTGATTGTGCTATTTCTTTTCTATTTCTCTTCATTTCACTTTACTTATATTTATATTATTCACTCTCAACTTTCACAAAACCCGGTAACAAATCATCACCGTTCATTGAAATTAATTTCTTGCAATCGCACCTGCTGCTTGAATGCTTTGGATCCAAATGGTGTAAAGCTGCTGTTTTAGTGCCAAAGTTTAGTGAAGTGGCATTCCCTGGTAGAAATCACGGAACTACCAGATCCAATTTTTAGAAAAATTATTCATTATGATTAAGCTTGCAGAACAGTTTGCTAAGATTAGAGGCCAACATTCTAGCCATTACAGTAATAAGAGTTATGGGACAAGCTCCGCCCACCAATTTGATATTATCTCCGTTGTGAGATTTCAGATTGGCTGATGTCAACAAAAATATTTTTCCGTGCTTGGAATATTCATGAGTCATTTACCAGAAATGTCAAATATAAAATCGGTACTTCTGACGGTCGCCGAAAATCAAGCTTTCAAAGTAGCGGATCTTTATATAGCACATAAAGCCACTATTTGACTCAATACTCCAGAAGTGAAAAACCGATGCATTCTATAGAATAATCTTGAGATATCATCTACTCTAGAGTGTCAAATGCATTTTAGCTCAATGATAACATATATAAAAATGAGCAATTTTGAGTTGCTGAAGCATCTTCCCACAGAGATCACTTGATTTGTTGAACTACCAACTGTTTATCTAGCATACTAGGTAAATGAATCGTGGAGATTGCAAAAATTTAAAAAAATGTCTGCTGTGACCAGCCAATTTTGAGATGTTGAAATCTCACAAGGGAGATATGTGGGCGTAGCTTGTCACATAACCCTTATTTGGAGTTGTTAAGCCATGTCTGAATAACCAATAATCGACAGCAATAATATGATTATTTAAAAATGTAGTTATACTAAATGTTCAATAAGCCATGCATACTGCTTAAATTTTCTTCTGAAAGTTTAGAATTGTAACGGTTCGTTTACTAGTATGCATACTTGCAGCTCTCCAAGATCAGTTACGCTTGAGTGGAGAAGCTTCTGATGAATACAGAGTGGCAGCTGATAGGCTGGAAATTACCATCAGAGAGCTTACTGCAGCTGGTCAAAAAATACAACAGAGCTTAGAGTCTAAGATTGCGCAGCAACAGGCTGGTAAATATCCTTGGTTCATGCACCCATTGTACTCATTGGTGGTACTTGGTAGTACTCATTGTTGCCTCCATAGCAATTGAATATTGTTTCAATTGTTCTCAAGTTGCCAGATGGGTGTTAGAGTTGTACGTAGTGGTGTTGCAGTGTGGTGCTGCAGTGTGGTGCTGCAGTGTGGTGATGCAGTGTGGTGCAGCAGTGTGGTGCTGCAGTGTGGTGCAGCAGTGTGGTGCTGCAGTGTGGTGCTGCAGTGTGGTGCAGCAGTGTGGTGCAGCAGTGTGGTGCAGCAGTGTGGTGCTGCAGTGTGGTGCTGCAGTGTGGTGCTGCAGTGTGGTGTAGCAGTGTGGTGCTCTACAATCGGTTATTAGGCTGCATGAAACAAGAATCAACAATGTTTGTTTTTTGTTTAATGTGGTCATTGTGTCACCACCATCGATCTGTTGGGAATCCACGGTTCATTGTGCGGCATTTGATAATATGCCAGGAAAATTATTATTTAGCTCTTTCCACAAAACACCCTATTAGGGAGTTTCAGCACAGAGTTAGCTCGACAGTCTCCTCTAATTTGTCCTCTAATTTGTCCTCTAATTTCGGCAGTCATTCTTGTGACACACGTTTGTGCGGCGCATGTTGCCATTCACAGGGAGTTTTTTCTGTTCACCAAAGTGAAGACATCTAAATATATTCATGTTTAGTGTATCAGCGTTTTTTGGACGAGTGCAACTCTCAAAAACCTTGTAGCGCAAATTGATAAAGACGCCTTGCTGAATGCTGTTAATATGAACAGCCCAGTCCAGTATGACACCGTGTTGGTCACTGATAGCATCAAGCTGGTCTCTCCGTACTCAAACTCCCAGTCCAGTATGACACCGTGTCGGTCACTGATAGCATCAAGCTGGTCTCTCCGTACTCAACCTCTATTATTGCATTACCAAAGTTACTTGTTTCTGACTTTTTTGGAGTTAGCTTTCATGTTAATTAGAACTGCACACTTTTGACTCCTAAATTCTGCACCTCAGCTAGCTATATTGGTGCGCTCATTGTCACTAAATATGTGTTATATTCTATTATGTTAATACCTTTTTTTATAATGAAAATACAAAAGTACAAGATGCGTAATTATTTCATATTTTGGCAATATTTTGGATATATAACACAGTATATGATTGACTACGTTATGCCTATGTTTGCCTTGCACCTATTTACTTCTCTCATATATTATGTAGATTTAGACACTCTGGCAATGAAGATAGCAGATATGGCTCAGCAGTATGATACGATATTCGAACAGAAATCCAACATGGAGGCAGAGGCAGCTCAAACTGAGGGTCGTCTTGCCAATGAACTGGCAGAGCTCAAGTCTAACCTGAATTCCTACAAACAGAGACTAGATAGCAAGGAGTTAGTGGAGGCTAAAGCTAGGGCTGACCTACAGCAAGCATCTAAACTCAATGAGGAGGTATGTGTCATAATTACTGACTCCATTGTTATGTTTTGTTGGGTTTGTTAGTGTGAATAGCTGAGCTAGTCGAGGTAAACCCATCTGGCCTCCAGTATTTGTCTTGCAGATCAGAACACAGGGACAAACTTTAGGGTTAAGGGTTATTGCTCAAGAATTCTTGGCAGCAGAACTTTAACTTCAGCGGGAGTATAGCCCAGGAGTTAATATCATCTTCGTATGCAACAGAGATTACTACTAATATAAATATTGCTGGATCTACATACATGAACCTGAAAATAAAGCATACATAGTGCTTCCATATATTTTTGCTAACTTTATATCTTTAGGGTTATTTTCTATTCTGGTAAGACAATGAAATATCTTTATTTACATAATTTTGTAATAAGAAATATTTTCTATTTGCCTTTTATTTGTACAATGTATATTGTAATATTTTATTTGTAAAATCAAAGTTACGGTACTGTATCATACATATAGTATTGTGAAAATCAACATTAATTGTTACTCTTGTTTTATAATTCAGTATAGAGCAATGTGTAAAGAGCAATGTGTATAGAGCAATGTGTATAGAGCAATGTGTAATGTGTATAGAGCAATGTGTATTGTGTATTGTAATCAAACTGTAAACTTATAAGGTGGTGTGACCTTCATGGTGTACTTTGTCATACTAAACAGTGACTCTAGCATTTCTTAACAAGGATATTATTTGTAAACTGTAACCTGCGACAAAAGCTCAAGAAATATGTATATTCACCTAATTTTTAAGCTGATATTTCCCAAGTGAGAATATTTTCCAGAGTATCGTTGTCACTAAAATCCATAATTACATGTAAGTTGTACTGCATGTCTACCAATACTATTGTCATATATTTTATTAGCTGAGACTAACAGAGAAAGCATAAAAGATTGCTCAGTGACGTTCTTTGACGCATGCCAGCCATAATTTGAGGTTGAATGTTCACCGCTTGGATGTTCTCTCTGACAGTATATAAGTGAACTAATAATTGATAATTATTATAAATTATTATATAAATATTTGTTAGCTGTCCTGCAAGTACCAGACTGAGCTACAGAATGGAATAAAGCTGTCTGAAGAGAGCAGCAATGTAAAGAAGGAGAGGGACGTACTAGCAAGTAAAGGTCAGGGGCTTGAGAGTGAAGTGATCAGACTTGAACTGCAGCTGCAGTCTAATCATGTAAGATACGCTTTATTGTAATATTAATATATTAAATATATTGTTATATGTTAAATATATATTTTATAATTATAACTATCTGCTATGATATCAGAAATCAGAGGGTGTGTATGCCATCTAGTTGTTGAATGATGGCGTCAGCCTTGAAGATGCCAGTGGCTGTAGCCACTAAATAGAGCTTTACAATGTAGACATTCTGACTAATATTTACGATGTATGACTTGAAATGACGTAAGTGACATTATGTCATAATTGCTATTGCTAATCATCACCAAATGAAGCTACCACCTAGCGACCAATATATTAGTAATTTAGTGCATAATGTCCACATAATAACATCTGGTAATGGTCAAAGTGTTCACTGTTTTAACAAATTAAAAAGCTGCCATTATCATTGGCCTATTGTAATTTACCTCAAATATTATTTTAATTAATAATGATTTTCAACATTGATGGGAGAGTGTGATATTTGACCATATTAATGTGGAAAAACATATTATTATGGACAGTTTCAATATGTAGTTGCAGGTTGCTGTCTTGCAAACTAGACAGTAACCCTCATCTTCATAGTAATTTATTTCGCATTGAAATAATGTATTATAGAGATATATACAGTGATTAGTGTGTTGGTTAACTCAGCGATGTACCACTAGTATTTCTTATTTTTCATAATGGTCTGCCACAAGTGGGAGGACGGTGAAAATGTGGGAATTGTGACACAGGTGTTAGAAGATATAAAGCCTTAGTATGGATTTAATTCTTTTCTGTAATTGATAATTATTCAAACAATTGCTTGAAATATGATATTTTGCTATGCATAATTTGGCTACAGTTGCTGTCTTTTCTTTATAAAAATTATCCTTGAGAGTTACGGAACCATTTCTGTTTAGGCATCATTTGAGCAGCGCGAGAAGGATTATAAGACGACTATACGAAATCTTCAGGAGCAGTTTAACGAGAGCAAAGAGCAATCCAAGTTACTCCATCAGCAAATAGAATATGTGAGGATACAGTATGCACTATTAATACAAGTGTATATAATATTGTCACTATAATTTATATGCACTGTATATACATGTACATTAAACTGTATTGCCCGTATAAACACATATACACTTTAATTATTTTTATTATGCAAGTATACTCTAGATATTTGTTGGTCAAAATTTTGTATCTGTGGCAACTTTGTCGTGCTATATATATTTTATATGTTGCTTGAACTCTCACTTCTGCAGAATGAAAATCGTAAAAATTAATGGTTGGAATTCACTAAATTAATTGTGAATTTGTCAATAGTACAATTATAGTCTGCTGTGTTCTATTATAGTATACATGTAATTGGTAGTATCATGCATTTAATTCCAATTTTATGTTCATTTGGTTCACAGTTTTATGGCTTTGTTTTATGGTTTTATAGTATTTCATTGAGTTTATTCGGAGTTGCAAATTAAATGCTAAGACAGTTGTGTAACTCATACACCAATTTTTGCAAATAAAATAAATTGTTGTTACTTATTTCGTATTTGTTTATATAGTTTACTTATATAGTTTGGTTTATGGCTAGATAATGTAATTTTGATTTAACAGCTGTCACTGAAGCAAGGTGTCCAGAGTGCAACCACACAGGGACAGGGTTCAAGTGACAATGAAGAATCTGACCAGCAAAATGCTGCCCGACTCTTAGAATTAGTGAAGATGCTGCGTAAAGATAAAGAATTATATGAGACAAAGTGAGTGTAACTCAGCAGATATTGAGCTAGTGCTATCTGTCATCTAAGTGAGTGTAACTCAGCAGCAGCAGATATTGAGCTAGTGCTATCTATCATCTAGTTTGGGACATGTTTCTGGTTTCTGTGAGGCTATACAAGTTCAGTTTATATAACCATTTTCCAACTTTTGCACAGAGTTCTATTTTTTGAATAAACTGCCAGTGGAAATGACTTGACACTAGACAGTTATACAAGTCACCATGTGTCTGCAGCCACGGGTAAAGAACTGTTGACTGTACTATAACTATAACAAGATGTTTTAGCTATTGTGAACGATTACAACTTTTACGCCTTCCAACTCTCAAGGATTTTAGTTTCAACTAATATAGAAAGCAATTTTTGTAAATTGATGAAACAAATCATTTGCTCTCAGATCTCATACGAGATAGGCAGTTAAGTAGGAGGAGGCAGGTTAAGGAGGAGGCACTCTACGAGGAGGCACTCTACGAGGACAAGTGACAGTTTTTAAACAGATGCCAAACTACCATCAGATCAAATTCATTTTTCTTTTATGGTACCAAGAACTTTTTTTAATCCTTTTTTATTGCCACAAGTCATGTACAATGTATATCTGCTTTGATCTTGGATACTTTTTATTGTAACCAATTGTTATATTTAATGTAGTGTTAGACTACATTTTAACAATGAAGAAATAAATAAATAATATTAATTAATTAATAATAATACATGTAAATTATAATTGTAAACATACACAGATTGCTGTGCAAAGAAATAAATGCACTGGGAAATGTGGATAGTATGTTTGTGTTGATGGTATAAACTACCAACACTACCAATGAATGTTTCATTGATTAACAGGTTGGACATTTCTACAGCTGAATGTAAGAGGTTACAAGCCAAGACCACATTTGTGGAAGGAGAGCTAAAACTTGCTAATGATGAGTTGGCAGGAGAGAGATCTCAGGCTAGCATAGACATACTGACTAAAGCTCAACATGCAGAGCTGCTGCGTAAAGTGGAGCAGGTCAATGTGCTCACAGACAGTAATAGAATGTTGAGACAAGAGAAGGATAGTATGCAGCCTAGGATTGACCAGCTCGAGCAGCAGGTAGACATTCTTGTAACTCATTATACTGCCACATAAATATTCCATCCAATCATCTTGTAGAACCTGATTGATTTGTGAATTGGATACAGGACATGCTTTTGGATGCATGGCATGCTATTGGTACGCGTTATTCTTCAATATATTTCCAATGCATTACCTATTACTCTATTTCGGTTTTCAGTTCATAAAATTGTTAATTCAATAATTAAGAAAGATGCATAGTGCAGAGTGTATTAATAGCATAGTGCATGATGCAGATAGTGCATCTGCTATTTGCCTAGTGCATTCTGCATAGTGCAGACGGTAGAGTAGTAATTCTTCTTGCACTGACTTCATTTCAAAGTTGTACAAAAATGTATAAGTAAATATTAGTCATAGCCACTGAAAATATATTTTTGTGAATATTGAAATCATTGCTGCATACATTATTTTTTCCTATGAATTGGTTATGTAGCAGTTTATATAACTTGTGAAACTGCTGTTCTGGTGTTGGTGATACAGATAGTATGTTTGTAGGTGTCAGGGTTACAGACTGCTATGATTCCATTGGAGACTAAGGCTGTTGAGCTCACCATGTCGGTGCAAAGCCTTGAGGGAGAGAAGATTACTCTTCAGCAAGGTTTAAATCATTGGAAGCAGAGGTCTAACACATTGATAGAGAAGAATACTCGTGAAAGAGCCGCAGAAACTAAGAAACAGACGTAAGATGCTTCTTGCATTTACTAATTGAATAATTTAGATAATATCATTTTGGCTATTCGTTAGTCAATGATAAGGTACCTATTTAGTAATCATTCAGACTAAAATAGAGTCAATGCAGTTGTGGCAATGGCATATGATATTTAATACTTATTGGCTTTTGGTGTGGTAGATAAAGATGAAGTTGATATTACATAATAGAGAGGGATTTTAAGGGCAACATGAATGAAGTTGAGGGCTGTGTGAGAATATAGGTGCAATCAACAAAGTCTACAGCTTGGAATGGTATACTCTTCTTGTGCTTGTGGCACTTATATGCAATGGCATCAACAATTATGGGTCATGGTGAGGAAATTGTTTGCAGAACTCTCAAGAGTGAGTATTTGCACTGAACCCAGCTCACTTCACTAGCAACGTTTCACTGGTTTGGAGAAAACTGCAGGAAATTAAATGCATTCCTGTATGTGCTGGGTTATACCCATAGAGGTATTATAAAAAGTCTTTGTGTATGACTCAGATTTTTAGCTTTCTCTATGGAACTGCTATTTGCTCAATTTAATGAGTATTGATGGCTGGGGCCGTACTGGAATCATTATGTGTGTTCTGTGACCTGCAGGTTGGAGAAGGAACTGCTTAAAAAGACAAGTATTTCACTAAATCTACAGGTGCAGAAACTGAATGCAGATTTGACTAAAACTAAAGCTGCGCTTGCATCAGCTGAGTGAGTTATTCAAAGCTATGGTGTCAATGGCCACATTTAGACTAGGGACTTCCTTGCCAATTATTACCTGTCTTGGTATAGCAAACTGGTTTTACCGTTTCATGTAGTTCAATTGCCTCCTAAGTGGTATTACTGTTTGCCAAGTTTTTCGCAAGAAATTGTTTGTGGTATTATGAGCTGAGCTATCCTTCAAAAAAAAATAGCAACTGCTGATAAACTACATTCCATTAATACTTGGTCAGTAGAATCGACATTATCTATATTAGATTAGCAGAGATTAGCAGGCGTCAAGTAGACAGGCAGGGTGTGGGTAGGTGAGCAGTGTGTAGATGGGCTGTCAGTAGGTGAGCTGTGGGCTGTGGGTAGGCTGTACTGGTAAAGAACATGTTTCATATTGTATTGAGCTATTTTTGTGCATATGACTATAATTGGTGTGCGATGCCACGGGCACATAGAATCGCAATGACACTACTGGAGAATATGTTGTTTTTATGACGCAGGGAAGATAAGAACAAACTGGCATTGAAGGTAACAGAACTTGAAGAGAAATTGTCTGCTTTGGAGACTACCATGACAAGGACTAAAGAAGACATTACTGCCAAAGAAAACATGATCAGTAGCGTAAGTATTGTTATGGATGTACAATTCTTGCATCTTGATTGTGTGGGCAACTGCCAGCCTTCCAGCTGCACCTAGTGAAGATGCATGCACCCAGATTACTGGTGGACAGATAACTTTCCTAGAGGATGGAGCACATTATATGCTGGCTGTAGATGTATCCTACAGATGTGGACAGCCGCCTTTATTATCTAGCCAAGATTCAAGTTGCCTATTGCTGAGAATACGGGGACACTATGCCATCTAGTGGCATTGCAATATTATTATATAATTACCTTGCTTTATGCAGCTTTATGTATTGCAATGCACTCTCCGTATATAATATGAACACTATGCATCATCAACTCTTAAGCCTTTAATTATAGGCCATTAATGCTACACGTTGCTATATTCAGTGAAAGAAGTGAAGTGCATAAATATATTTCAATATCAAATATTTTACCAAGTACTTAATTCCAAATTAGCAACTTTGGAATCGCCAAAACAAATGTCGCTTGTGCCAGAGGCACAAAATGACCCCCTCCCCCTTTCATTGTTGGGATGTAGGAGTGCGATAATGAATACACACTACACTCATACTCTATACGTACTCCAGTTCAACTAGCTGATTTAGCAGAGCTTCCTTCTCATCATTGATAGACACGATTCTATCTTGCATTGTGAGTGTGGTCACTTCCAGTTCTTTCAGCTCCCTGATGAAATCCGTCTCTAGCAGAAAGCTACACTCCTCCATATCGTCTTTCTTTCCTACAATATGTAGCAGCTTGTAAGTGTGGAGTTGTCAGCACTTGCGACTTATTTAGTAAAGATAAAGCTAAGGGGTTACAGAGGCTATTGAGATGAAGACCACACTGCATATGGTTCTCTTATAGTTTGCGGGTTTCATCAGTTCTGCAGTACAGTACATTGAGAGCACTTTGCTGCTGTCTTGCTCCTGGTCGGACAACAAAGCAGGAAGGAGCAATAACAGACCAAATAGATGGTGAACAGAATATAAATGGTCAAACTCTCCAAAAGGCATAACAATGTGAGGGTTTCAATAAAACTGGATTTTATGTAATACTTGGCAGATTGGTGACCTAGTTCACCGAACCGGTTGATAATATCTATATTGATAATAATCGATACTGATATCGGCTGATATTATGTATACAAAGGATAAAAATATTATTTAGGCCACGCCCCACGGTTGGGCAAACTAGGTCGCGAATTTGCCTACTGTTACATGAATAATGTACAATAATTATAATGAGTAATTGGTCGAACTACAATTCCATAAACCACCTGTGCTCTAAATTCTTGGATAAAATAATTAGATGAACTTTATAATAGTGAAAATGATGAGAACTTACCAACGCCCTGAAAAGAAGTAGCAACATCAATCCACATTCCGAGCATAATAAATATATATGTACCTTTCTGAAGGTTGACTTTGGTTGCCACACTTTCCATCTCAATGCGTAGATGTCTCATATCCACCGTATAGTATTTGATGTGACAGTTCTGCTTGTCTATGGCAACTGAAATACACATGTAACAGCTCTAGGTACTGAATAGTGTCACAGCTCTAGGTACTGAATAGTGACACAGCTCTAGGTACTGAATAGTGACACAGCTCTAGGTACTGAATAGTGTCACAGCTCTAGGTACTGAATAGTGTCACAGCTCTAGGTACTGAATAGTGTCACAGCTCTAGGTACTGAATAGTGATGCCACATGTAACAGCTCTAGGTACTGAATAGTGATGCCATCAAGTCAGTACCAGAAATAGCACTTGCGAAATTGTCGGAATCAGCGAGACACCTGGCCACTAGTATTTAAAAAAGTCGATCACAATACAGATTTAGGAACCTTACGCAAGGACCCCTATCAAACGAATTATTGTAGGAATGGTGATGGGAATGAGGAAAAGAGATGTGGGGAATTTTAAAGCCAAAATCTTGCAAAGGAAAAGCTGCAATTTCAACCACATGACCAGGTATCCTGCTAGTTTTAATTCCAATTCCAACAACAACCAGGAGTTTGAAAATGCACAGTTTTAGTTGTTTAGATCAAGAGCAGAAATACCTCTGCTAACAGCAGAGGTATTGAAAGGATTACCAACCCTAATTTCATCACCGCCTTGTGTACCAGCAACTACTGGGCACATAGAAGACCCCAAAACAACCTTTCAGAGGATTAGCTGGCAAGTGAGTGTTAGTAGCAGAAAGGGTAGCCAGCATAGGTAGCAAGTCTTGGTACAATGGCGCCCGAGCAGTATGGATATACAAACATAAATATTAAATATGCATGTCCATATCATTAGCATCACACTGTACAAATGCGGGTGGTAATCGCTTTTCAGCCAGTGAGACTAGTGACTGAAAGGCAGCCATTACGCCCCCTAATTTGCTCTCAGTTTTAATGCCAGATCACACCTGGGAAAATATGAGGTGCAGAGCCTTGTCAACAAGCCATTAGGAACACAATATCTGTGTTATGATGCCTCTCATACATGCTATCTGTGTTATGATGCCTCTCATACATGCTATCTGTGTTATGATGCCTCTCATACATACTATCTGTGTTATGATGCCTCTCATACATGCTATATGTGTTATGATGCCTCTCATACATACTATCAAGTTTGCGTTTCTTTCCGCTCAGTACGATAATATCCTGCTGTCTATGCTTGATCTCCTTATCTCCGCCATACTTATATTGCACCAAGTTCAGGTACTCATTCTGTTTCTCCACCCACATGGTCTGATCATCCAATATATTATTACTTTTCTTGCGTAGAGACTTGCTTAGGGTAAGTACCAGGCTCTCCAATGGACTCACTTCGTTGCCCTAAACACAGTATTGATTGCAGTGATATATTATTTAAGCCTAGCCTAATTTCCTTAATTCTAGTTAGGGTTCCGGGGTTTGATGTTTGAGGTGTGGGTTGTCGTTTGTAAAGAACAATTGTTGCGTCAATTTCTCCGATTGTGCACTTAGCGGTGTACAGCAATTGTGCACTTGGAGATGTACAGCAGCAACTTTACTTTGTAACAAAACTCCTGTTGAAAAACCGCGGGGGAGGGGGGGGGGCTTGGCTTCCACAACATTGTGTAAGGCACCAAGATACCCTTCACAGCGGTACAAGCTTGCTTGTTTGCTTACAACAAACAAATCAAGCTTCCCATGTTTTGTGGTTTTCTCTTTTGTGTAACAAAATTAATGAAAGGGTAAAATGCATTGTCAGAGTCAGGTCAGCACTTAATGTAGCTAGGCACAATAAATTTTATTTGCATATTTTATAAAGAAATGGCTTACGATCTCCGACAAGTTACTCTTTTCTAGACGACTATGACTTTAAGGCTCACAAGGTTAATATTTACTTGACTTGTAGGCATTAATGAAACATTAAATGAGAAATACAAGTTTGATAAAGAAATATGAAGTAGGCCTATTTCTTCAACAACATGTCTTTTTGGAAGTTGTCTACTTTCCGCACCACAAATCTGGGAGAGCATAACTTCCAATTTGAGCTCTAAGCCATAGAATTTATGTGAAAACTTGAAACATTTTACACACAGACATGAATGAGTCAACCAGGTCTTGTTTAGTACCCACCATGTTTATGGACTGGTATATTAAAAAGGCCTTGCTGTACGTGACTTTAGAGTAAGAGGTTGTCCACTTACAGTCTTGCTCTATGACACCGTAGAGTAGGAGATTGTCTATTTATATATTATGTAGCTTGTATATTTATATATTATGTAGCTTGTCTATTTATATATTATGTAGCTTATTGGTGAGTTCGAAGTTATCAGCGAGTTGAATCTAAAATGCTTTAAAACATTAACATTAAACATTAACACTAAACAGCCAGTGCTCATTATTGGAGATATGAGGTTCAAACAGAGAACCTAGGCTCCCCTTCCATAATCACAGTGTGATTGTGGAAGGGAAGCCAGATATTCTTTGTTAAACCTCTATCTCCAATACTCCACTGGCTGTTGTCTTAAACGTTAAACTAATTGTAATAAAATATAATGTGTAATAAAATATAATGTGTAATAAACAATTGCAAAAAACAATGCAAAAACAATGCAAAAAAAATGTGTAATTGCTTGTAAAAATTGCTAATTTAAAACTGTAAAAACAATGTGCAATAAAACATATTTTTATTATATTTCCCACAATATATGAAACTATTACCTCTCTTTTCTCAAGTAAATATGCCAGCTTTCTGTTGCACTCATCCATACAGTTTTGTTTCCTCTCTATTACAATATGATTTCTGTCAAAGGAAGTTTCATAGTTAGTGATGATGTCATTCCTCCCTTGTATTTCAACATGAACCACAGTTAGAGCCGCTTCGTGCTGACTAATACAGGATTCTATGATAATCAGATCCCGCTGTATAACAGCCAGGGAGTTCTCCTCATTTGATATGTTATTCTCCTAAACATGAAATAACACAAGTAATATTATAACTTAACTTTAACAAGCAACCATGTAACCACGTCTTAATGAAAGATACGTTATCCTAAATATATTTATTTATGTCATTATGTATTTTATATATACATGTATATACATGTATATATATATTTATACGATTATATATATATATATATTGAATATAAATGTAGGAA
>JAOQGN010015879.1:0-13381 GCA_027564295.1 Himantozoum antarcticum
AGTTAGAATCACTGAGTTTATATCTCCAGATTTAAGCTAGCACACGCTTGCTAACATGCACTCCTTATTAAAAGTCTCAAACTAAGCGTAAAATCTCTCTAAATAGTCATTCAAAGAACATAAAAATGAATGCCATCCTCATAACTTTTATGACCAAAGAAAGACACATATGAATATTAATTGCATTTGAAGTTATCTGCAGAACATAATACAAATTTTAGGTATATTTTATTTCATTTTAACTTTACCTTCTTTCACATTTGGAGGCAGCAAACCTTCTTTGACCGCTATAAGTCCGTTTGTCAAGTAGAATCCATAATTATGAGTTGCTGTTTGCTTTGCTTTTGCTGTTATTACCTAACAAAAGAAACGTTTTTGGTTGCGTGTAATGTTTGAATCAAATACTTGAGCACAAAATTAAGTTTGAAAATGAAAGTCACCTTATTTTAGATTGTTTCAGCTTCCAAAAATACAATGATCAGCTATAACTAATAACAGATTAACATTTCTAGTAGTAGTACTTGTGTAGTGCTTGTAGATTTAGATACCAAGTGAGAGGGAGAGTAGTAGAGTGGTGTAAACTTTATTGCGGTAAACTTCAAGACTGGTCATCTTAAGCGATGACCGGGTTTTTGTATCAAGTTAATCTAGTCACAGGGAATTGAATTTATATATAATACAATACCGTATATAAAATTGTATGGCAATGTTATACAATGGGCCATTGGCCTGATATTATACAAGGTGTGAATGCTAAAGAAATGGTGGGGTGTTACCCACTCCATATGTCTGATAATATATTAATCTCCCAATAATGTTTGGGAATTATTATATGATAACCGGATTTCTGGGAGCAACTGTTTGAGCTTGGGCTAGTATCTCAGAACGGAGGCTGCTGGGCCGAACTGAGGTGATAATCTGCCGTATATATGGATACATGAATGTCAGCTAACCCATGAGCTTGCGTTGCTACGTCAGGTGACGTAATGGCACACTAGGTCTCGTTTCCACATTATTTATTTTATTATTTATACTTAATAAAGCGAAGACTTATTTTGTAATCATTGTGTTTGCGACACTTGTTTGAGTAGCATATAGGCAGTCAACATGCGTGTAGTCCAAAATGTAGAAAATATAGGCCTATAATCGTAGCTTTTGCAATATTTTGTTCTTTCAGCAAAATTGGCATCCATATTTTGCGCATTTGTATATATATATGTTCAGAGTCATATTCCGATGTCAAGTAACAAATAATGCATCTCTGTAAAACGAAGTAGAGGTTTTGCTTCAATGCTGCTGCTACCATCACTCAAGCAATATCCACAAGACTTGCTAGCTAGCAAAATTGTAGTTGGTATCCAAAGTCTAAAAGCCGGCTAATAAACTGGTGCAACCAGAACCAACAACAAATTCAAGCAGTATATAACTTGTAAATGTATGCAATTTCTACCAGCAATTACTGCCAATGTATTGTAATGTTAACACTAATTCTAACGAGATGCTCTCAATTGAAGATGGCCAAGAGTATAAAGGAGAGTATATCCAAGCAACTAGACAAAATATATGTAACATCAATCATTACAATCACATTAACTTCTACAACATTCGCAACCTACCTGGCAATCTTTTCCTTAACATCCATTACTTCGTTTTAATGCAGCCCTTTTTTTGCAAGTTTTAGTCTTTCTGGTTCAGTATGTTGACACTTTACTGCAATATTCACCAATACTTGAGCACATGCTGACGCTGTCACTCCCGGTTTCACTGGCCATTCTAATATAAGGTGTGAGTGAAGTGTATCTGAGAGTCGGTACGGTGCAATCTACAGTCTACAGTGTTATACCGTTCAATGATTGTGGGTAGTGTGATCAAGGATCTCTATATAACTTCTTAGTGATCGCGTGCGGATTGTAATCGCTTTGTCTGACCGCTCTGTCTCACTGCCCAGCGGCTTCGCCCATATTTGCTCCCAGTGTGTTTGCATCTTTAGTAAAGGTACAACTCAATCAGTGAAATCCAAAGATTCCTGCACTTTCTTCTTTTCACAACAGTACCCTTAGCAGTAGCTGCTACCCAATTGTGCTTGTATGCATGAATGATTAATATACATATAGAGTGTATAGTACTATCACCAAAAGGTCAAGGGTCGGTGAGAGATATTTATATGTAATCTATATATCTAATCTGGCATGCACTAGTCAAAAGTGGTGAATGATAGAGGATGCAATGAGTCACAAGAAAATATTGGATTATTATATTGTGGTCGGAGGTTTTGGCAGCCGCCCCTACCTTAGAACTGTGGATTTCCTGTTTAGAATGAGCACATAAATAAAGTAGAGGCACCTGTCCAAATTCAGCAAACAATAATAAATATAATACCATTTTACTGTGATAGCTGACATCAGTAAAAGTCAACACTTGGGCTATGGAATGTGTAGGCACACTGCCAGAGTGTGATAGTGTAAATACATGACTGTAGTATGCTTGACTAGGGTGCCATAAAAAATGATTTCACTATCACAATCCAATGTGCTGCTCAAGTTCCCAATAGAGGCATTCTACTGTCTCCCCAATTATGCTTTGAATAGAGTAGGCTAGGCATAATTATGATAATTCACCTACCTTATTGGGCATTGGACAATAAAAAGCTGAGAGGGAAATTTGAAAACATTAGTTGCTCGCCAGTTCCCAATAGTCATTGTCGTGTTACCTGCTAAAACCAGAGCGACTAGAAAAATATGAGATTGCATAGAAAACAGAACAGAGTTCTAAATGGAAGTCCTGAAGAGGTACTAGATGAACTTGTTCTTTCAAGTTCAACTCCAAAAAGCTCTAATAAAAGAAACGCTCTACTTGATATCACCAATGACAATAAAAATGAGCAAAACCAAAGTAAGTAGGCTATGTTTTTATACTTATAGTTAAATTTTAAGTTGGGAATTTTTCATCAGTTGCTCCACAACATGAGCTTTCTGAGTATTTCTTTGATAGCAATTGGTTGCTAGTGCTCACTATATAATGTTAATAGAACAGAAATAAATACATTGATTAGCTTGTGATTTTGATTAGGCCTTTACATCAGTTCATCAGTTTGTCATTTATATCAGTAGATGGTTCCGCAAGCTGTGTAGTAAAAAAAGTAATACCATATTTTATATTTGTAGAGGTATGATTGTTCTATTAGTAGTACCAGTTACCATTTCCAGATGCTATTCAATATATTATAATTTTATTAACATGAAATATGAAACTAAAGGCTAGAGTGAATGTAAAATTTATATATAATTAATGTATTATAGTTAGATTATTGTTACACACAATACTTAAGTTGAATGCACTGACAAATATTTTTACTCTATGACCCTTTGTCTCTATACTTCGCCTTGTTCCTAACATTTTTACAATATTTTTACTCTATTACCATTTGTCTCTATACTTCGCCTTGTTCCTAACATCTTTTACAATATTCATAAATATAGTTTGCGTTATTTTCAAATTTTAGTACCACCATTTCACAACATGCATGGACCTTGGATGCGGACTCTGTTGGAGAGAGTACTTCAGCTGCAACGGCGTCAACACATGGCAGTGGCTCATCATCAAAAATACCACAGGGTTCATCTTCACTTAATACACTAATATTGTACAATGCAAAACTTACGAATGAAATTGAAACACAATCGAAAAGGAATAAATTATTGGAAACTGTAGCTGCCTACAGTTGAAAAGGAAAATGCAAATTAAAAGCAGAGATTGTATCACTGAAGTCTGATGCTCGTAGAAGCAAAACGAAACTTAACACATCTCTTTCCAGATGCGTGCGAACTGTTTATCCTGGTTTAGAAGACAGCAAACGCTTCAGAGTTATGGAAGGGCTTTGCAGTGAGCATAATCGATCTGTGACGAGAAAGCTTATGCATCTTCTCAAAGATATTGAAGAGACGTCAATTTATAATGAGAAAGAATGCCATGTGGCCATAAGAGCTTGCTATAGCCACGAGAGAAAGTCACGTCGGAGGCTAAATGCTGATAATAGCTCCAAACGTAAAGTGGTTGCTCCCCGACAGGCTTCATCCGTATCGCGCAACATTTCACAAACAAAAAGTATTAACAAGGAAATTATGAAGCAACTAACAGCATTTGATATGTCGGATCTAGACTCAGATAATGAAGGATCCCTCATTGTAAAAAAACCTAGATGGCGTACACCAGATGTCGAAATTTGCATTAAGGAGATAGATGAACATGCATCTCTTAAAATGGCTCGAAAGCATGGCAGCCCATCTAAGACGTTAGGAAAGATCATGCATTGAACATAATTATAGCACAATTGATAACACATTATAACACACTGCGGACATTACACATTGTACAGTTGTGTATGTCATACTATTATATACTACTACTATCCATGGTCAGTTTTTTATTTTATAATCTTATTTTTCATCCACATATTTTTAAGTAGCATCACCACATTTTATCTGCCTGTTCTTTAACTTGTGATTATTAATAAAAACAATCAGTCATTCAAAATGTGTGCCCAAAGCAAGTTATTTGCATAGATATTGTTTTTCAAAAAAAGTGGAAGAATATAATTAGTTTTGATAATTTCATTAGTGCAATTCATGTTTACATGAATTGTGCTAAGATGTTCTCTTCGTTGAAATAAACATTATTTTCCAAAATTTACACGTCTCTGCTGGTAGTGATGTTTTCCAGAAATCACTTTTTCAGGGCCATATTTGAGCTAGTAATATAATATTATACAATGTATATACATGTATCTAAATAATCCAGAATGATGTTATTCACATAAATATTATAAAAAAGGGTTTTCTCATTAAAGCTACATGTATAATTAGCACTGTAGTTACTTGCACCTTCTCCATTATACAGACTATGAACTTTTTTACCACCTGCCAAAAGGAACACATTATTAAGATTGGTATTCGTACCCTAGAACACTAACAATGGTTTGCATATTAGGTATTGCAGGTCATACATTCTATGCAGACATTCAATCACTAATCACAGAAATCACTATGAATCTACAGTAAAGCAAAACAATATCTGGACACAACTGAACAGTTGGCTCTCAAAAAAAAAGTTGGCTCTCTGAATCTACTGGTTAATTAATTGCTTTTGAGCTTTTGAGCTTACATATTTTATGGTGTGTCTGGAACAAATTTAACACAAAGTCCACTTGCCTGACAGAGGGATTATAACTACTACATTGATGTGATTGTGGTTGCACACATACGATGCGATGCGCATTTGTAGATTAGTCTCTGCACGGGTACATAAAAATAGGCTCCATGGTCACAAAACCGGGTGTGATACATTTGTACATGAGGTCCAAAATCATATGTTTTGTCATGTCTGCTATACCACTTTACCTCCAATATGACATGATTTTGCTTTTGTCCGTTGATGTTCAACTGAGCTCTAAAATTACTAACTATTTTTCCAGCTCTTGCAAATGGTTCTTAGGGATTAATAGATAGCCGGAAGTTGGAGGAAAGCCAATGCGCTCTTACTACATTGTTACTTGAATATTTCTGATTGTCTATGTCAAATATTTCCCCTTTGTATATACATGTAACAGAAGCTAACAAATGAATATAATGTGAAACGGCTGGTGTTTCCTCATCTTCATACATCCTTTTAAACATTTCACGGAGCCTATCATGCTTACTTCTTTCGAGGTAATGCCATGTCTGCCGCTCAGGATATTCAATTTTTTAATTCATTGGTTTCATTATTAGATATAGAAAAATTGTAATGAAGAAATGTTTGTTTAGAGAAAGCTAGTCTACCACGATCTTCTATGTCAACTGCAACAGCAGATAATGTGCTTCTATGAAATTGCTTCTCATATATAGCTTGAACTGGGCTGATGTTCGCAGTCATTTCTGCCACATTACATGGTTTCGCTGCTGGTTACGAAGGACTTTCTCATGATTTGCTGGGTAATAGTGCGGCTATTTCCAGAATAGTCACCCAAAATTCCATCAAACCTGTAACGGAAACAGGAGAATATTATTTGTTAGCATAGGGTATATATATCTCGATTCCTTTTACATTATTGTCTTGTTTGATAATTAACATTCTAGTAGGCTTTGTGTCACTGGTATGAAATGTGAATGATTGTTCATATTCCAGGGGAAAAGGTCAAACGCATTAAAAATCAGCAGTAACTGCTGTTATAATCCCAAACATTATAATTTTGTACAAATAGTCACTGGAATGTTGATGTAATCTGCCAATGTAATCAAGCCCAATGATTACAGGAAAAATAAATGGTTTCCATGGCTGCACTCATGGTCTTAGATGATTATTTTTGTGCGATAAAGCTCTCAACAGGTGGCACAACCACTCATTAAAATAGAAATAGCAAACAATTATGAAATCATTCTTCATTATGTGGTTTAGACTTGGGAGTATAAACATAAATCAACCATATATATATATATATATATATATATATATAGCAAAGGCTATTGCAACAGCAACCATGGTATTTCAGTAACAAGTTGTTCGCTTTTGAAATAGCCAATTAAATATTTTCAGTAGGCCTTGAATCTTATTACTATCATGTTTGTCTTATGCACTGTCTTCTGGTAATCTAAGAAAGTTGAATTTTTTTGGTTAAATTTTACTAGTTTGTAAGTTGCAACCTATATTAGACATTGCATGGCAATCCCAAGTATCTTATGAAGTAAAGTTTACACTGCTCTGCTGAACTTGTTCAAAATCACCATCAACCTTTGCAGTAGCATAATTTATATATTAAGCATAGTGTGCGAAAAACTTATCTGTATGTGGTCAGCAGTCAACAATCAACACCTTACACTATAAGAAATACTTTACCAAACAGTAGAGCTGGAACCAGTAGCTCGAACCGAAGGTACCCGAGGGTAATTATCGAAAGATAGGTCGACCCATATGCTACTGCAAAACACCATTTTGCTCTCGAAGGTAGTTTCGATATATCAATTTAAGAAAATACATGTACATGTATGTGTAGCAATTAGCGGTAAAATTCAGTTTAGAATTTCAACATTTTGCATCTGCATACTGCACTAACTAGCTACTTGATGTAAATCTAAATTTTTATACATGTAAATTTCGATTAAAATTATAAATCATTATAAACATTAATCAAAACTTCAAAAGAAATAATGATTGGTTATAAGCTAGCTCTACGTATGCTAACTCAGCCCACCCCTACATTTCTCACTTAACTTGAGTTCTACCTGGCCTGAGATTTATTAGACCCGTTCCAGCATTACCAAAACATACATGTACAAGTATATCACTAAAACTCATGCACATAAATACATTGTTAATCATAGCAAATTTTATGTGCCATGTGCTTCGCTGCCATAGCCAAGAGATTGCAGTTTTTAATTTGTTAGCAAAATTAGCATTATAATCAAAGAAAATAGTGTTGCTGACAAATAAGATTCATTCATCATCAATTGTGCTTACTCAAACCCACCAAAAAGTACTCAAATAATGAAACCTGTAAGCTATGCCATTCTTCAATATTGATGCAATTTTGCTACAGACTTGACAGCATTATTTTGCCTCTTACGAAAGGCTTACCTTTCGACTGGGGCATCCTCCCTTTGTTCTGGTGGTTGTGTTGCTGTCTTTGACAGCATTGGGTGACTCTGTGGTTGTAGTATGCTGATCTATTTCCGCACAGCCTCCCTTCACTACACATTCTCTTCTCGGAGAAACGTTGACATTTTGCGCAAGATGAATTGCAAGTATGTAGAGATGCAAAATGAGATATATGTACTGTGTCCTGTTGACAGTTTACTGTTTTATAGCATAATGATGGATAGTATCAGTTTACAGTTATAAAAATAGTGATGGCATTTCAAAATCAGATTATTGTAGGTTATTTTTGCGTAGATATTTTGCAAGATAGATATTTTGTAAGATAGATATTTTGCAAGATAGATATTTTGCAAGGGTGGGAAGGAGTTCAAGGGCTGAAGCGCAAAGCGGTTTCTCCATGTTCTCTCTACTTTGGAGCTTCAAGAGCATAATTATTTTAGGTACTGGTATACCAGAATAATTCTCATACAAAACACTGACGTGCTTGAGTAATATTAGATTTACATGTAGAAAATATTCCAAGGGTTTCCATATGAAGATTATAATTATAGTAGAAAGAGGGGATCTGTGAGAATTGGGAGTGCGAGAACCGAAAAAGTGTACCAATATTATTGATTAGCTATATCTTCCTGAGTCTCACTGCAGTAATGTCAACATAGCAAGTCTCAAATAGTGAAATTTTAAAAAATTGGGATTCGAGCAGAAACTAAATGTTCGAAAAGTGATTGTAAAAGCTCCCATCATTAAACTATAACTGAATCCACCACTGCTATTAATAAAATGGAATGTATCCCAGTCACAATATACTAACATGTCACTATATAAACACAACACTAAGCTGTCACTATATAAACATGGTCACAGCTGTTGCATTGTTGCACAGGTGGATGTAACAAGTTGAGCAACAAAAAACAAGAAAAATGTCATTGATTTTTCGAAAAATAATGAGTGCAACAATCTTTCATTTCTTGTTGTATTATGAATCTCCTGTAAATCTCCACAATCCTAAAATATCCAGTATACAATTGGTCTGCAATTGAAATAAATCAATATTCGGAGCCAACAATTCACAGCAATCCTGAATCCGCCCCATCTCATAACTATCAATTTTAAATGGTATCATTATTTGTTATTGCTATGAGAAACAGTTTGGAGATGACATTAGTTGACATTTCAGCCCTCTTAGCAATGTGGATGGGTTTTTGGCAGCTCATTTTTATTACATAAAGTGAATGTGAACACATTGAATGGAAATAGTCAGATTTACATTATGGATTTAGAGGGCATACTGTTTCAAAATGTGTCACCTAAATTGTAGCGCAAGGTTGTTGAACATCAATAATATTGCAACAGTTGCTGCGCTACTCCCTTAGATTAGGGCAGCATTGCCTCGGTCACTGAACCCGAGGCAATGCTTGAGAGAGAGGAGACACTAGAGAAATCTCTGCTAGTGTAGCAAATTTATAATGCTGCCGGCTACTCTCGCCATATTGGCAGCGACAATACAATAGATATGATGTGCAAGTAAGGGCTAGTGAACAATGCTGCATACGGGATGAAATACTCTTATATTAGAGGAATAGGTAAAAGCAACTGTTTCTTTTTGGGAACTCACAGTAGAATGACAATACAGGCGTATCTGCTTTCTGCTTTTATATAAAAGTGAGAGGGAGCCAGCCACGCGCCCGGGAGTGACTTGCTCTATGATACACATATCCAGCAGAGCCCATACAAGATATATTCATAACAGCCAGTCAAGTAGGCAACATAATGCAAAAGTAGTGACTGGCTGACCGTCGACAGATCATTGACAATAGGTTATTAGCCTGAATCAATAATCAGTGTGCGAGAGACCTGTCAATAATGTCTTAATAATATATTTATGATTATGAGCCTTCTTCTGTTCAGCAGGTTTTAGCCTTTAGCTCAGATGACTCTGCTGGCATCGAATAGACATGTAGGTGTGAAGCTTCACACCATGCAACAGTGGTATAGTAGCCATTAGAAGCAGTCAATTACTTGGCTTTATTGTACTATGACTCCATAATATTAACCAAGCTCACTAGGGTTATTTATATTATTTGTCTATGGAGTAGTCGCTGTTTATGAATAGGATTTATGACAGCAACTTGCTGAGTGTGAATAAATTAAAATACATCAAAAGCAACAATGTGCCACTAGTTACCCTAGAAAAGAAAATTTCCTCATTTATGTAAAACTTTTGTTTATGCGATGCATTACAAACATTATTTACTAGCGTTATCCATTTATAAGGCCCCTGTGTTTTGTGTTGGGTGGTAGGTGGGGTTGGGGAGTGCTACCAACCCCACCTACTACCCAATGCAAATCACAGGGGTATATATAATAATTATAGATAAGGCTAAGCAATTATCTTGATCACAACAGATGTTAAGAATTTTTGTAGAGCGTGCAACTCCAACACAACATCAACTAGCTTGCAATCAAGGTAGAGCAACTTCCACTTTATACCCTACATTAGGAAAGTAAACAAGTTTGGATAAGGATAAGGATAAGGATGGTGATTAAGTATGCTTATCCTGTAGTAAGGATATTTTTAATATCTTATCCTCACTTACTAATAATGCATAATTAAGGATAAGAACACTTTTTGCGCAGTGATAACCCCAAGGGAGAGCAACTCTCATGATACAAACAGTGCAGACTGCACCCAGCCTATTACAGAGGAGTGATACGAATATAATTTATATAGCCTTGTACTCTTGAGATGCTGTGTATATATTTGCTGGGTAGTTTTACAAAAGTCGGTCATGCTGCGGACGAGATTAAATTTATGTAATCTTATGACAACCAGTGGTGTAGAGGAGGATAGGATAGGATATTGGGTGCACAGCCTGGCTAGTTTCTGAGAGGTTAAGAAGTTTCTGTAAAAGAAACTCAATCAATGATTATAAATATGCGTGATCCTGACGTTTGTACCTTCTCGCTTCTCAGCTAAAATAACTGTGCATCCATATCAAAATTTTAATTGAAACTCGAAAATATTTTGTGGGTAGCCGCAGCCAGTGGTCGTTACTTTGTACAGAACGTTTGTGGGTAGCCTGTAGTCTTTGCCTTATAGAGACAAGTAACAACTACTTGTCAGTGTCAATTTTCTAATTATTTCCAATACTAGTAGATGTTCAAGGTTGAAAGGGTATTACAAGGAAACTCTGTGATTCGCATATGCTCTTCATTTCTATTTTATAATTTTGATGTTAACTCCTAATATCATTGCTATAACCTTGTTGTCAGTAGACTATGCTATAAACTTGAAGTAACTAGAAGTTGTAGAGTAGAGTATATGAACACTAACGCTTATTTATCAAAACTAAGCACTGTGCCTTAGGGGCAGAGAAATATATATACTAGAAATACCTAGCCTTAGGGCAATAGGTGTGAAAAGGGAGAAAGGGGCTCTATAATATCGAGCCCTAAAAGTGTAAATAAAACACAGAGTAAATAGAGTTGTGTACACTCCTAGAAAATCAGTGCTGGGAACAAAAAAGTTTAGAAACTTGGACAGTAAACACTTTTCCTCAACTAGAAGTACTACTTACTACAAACAGCTTAGTACAAAACTCAAAGGCCAATCCAAAAGACACCGGGCTCCATTTTATTCAGAAACTCGAACTAACAGGTTCAAATAAACATGATATTGTCTTTGGATTTCCAATTCTGACAAGTTCCCAGGATGGATTCTATTTCTGAATAATATTTCATCATGCAAGGAGTAACCAGGATTCTGAATTTTGTTTTGCACAACGCTCTGAGGGATGCTACCAAATGATAATATGACTAGTGCATGTACTACTACTTCAAATGCAACTTCAATTACCATCTCAATCTTCTAGTTCTACTAGATGGATTGCTTGGATAACACTGATCTCAAGAGGCTCTCTGATAACTTTATGAATACAGCTGCAGCTACGCCAGCTAAGAGATAACATTAAACTTTTATCTATGCAAATGGTATGATATTCAATTAGCTTTTGATATTAAGTATTAATAGTACTGTGCAAATTCATGGTGCCACGTAATTATTCTAAAGCATTGGGTACCTGGCCAATGGCTATGGCAGTTCGAGTACAACTATGACATTTGGTTGATTCCAACATTTTAGCACTAAAGTTCTATGTATAGTGAAGTTAACTCGGCGTGTTTTCGGCTAGTAGTACACAATGGGTGCCATTTACACGGCGTTTGGCTCGTGTTAATAACTTAATGGACATTGTGTCATCCATTAGAAGATATATCCTTAAAAATATGTTCAGCTGAAGGATATTGAGTTACAGCATTTTGATTGGAATGTTATATTGTTCAGGTGTCTGAGATTCTGAGGTTGGTAATTTGTGATTTGGGTTCAGGTTTTTGAGGTTCGGATCACAGGCTATTCCACGCCTTTCTACCTTCATGTATATGTCTACCTGCAGCATGTTATCAATAGTTTCAATTATTATCAATAAAATACCAATATAATCATAGACTAACTTATAGGGTTATCTCCCTTAACTAATGGAATATCACCTATTAGAAAATGAGTAGTCTGAACGGAATACTGACATTCAAAAGTAACAGTTGGAAATAGTCTGTTTCTAGATTGTGGTTTGGGGCTTAATAAGTGCATAGAGTTGCCCCCTCCCCCTGACCTAGTGTCTCAGTTTTTCACTCTTTTGCGAATCAGTAATTTGCGAATAGACATGGATTCATGTGAACAAACTGGTACAATAGCTCTACTCAGCTTGCAGCACTTTCGATAGAGCTCAATGTACATGTAAATATGTAGGTATTCATGTGTCTAGCATTCTGCTCCATAACAAACAAGATGAAGTGAATTATATCAAATTAGCTAGGAAGTATAATAATCTAGTTGCGAAAATCAAAAAATTACCCATGAACGACATGGAATTCAGTCCTTACTGTTTCTAAGCCAACAAATCGAGCAGCACAAGCACCCATACTAGCTGAAAATGCCAATATTTACTAAAATAACTTGACACGAAACTGGTCATGGCATAGAATTTCCATACACATGTATGTACACCTCCACGTGGTTAAATTGTCAAAAATTACATGCTTGCTGCCATACCAACCATCCCAATAACTTCTGTAATTGCTTGGAGCATAATTGGCATAATTATAAAATATATTTAATATAAATATGGATAATTCTGTGATATTACAAAGTGCTAAAATGCGAGGTAGGCTTACTATAATACTGCAAAATGACAAAATATTTCACAGTATCAACCATTCCCTCAGCATGGTGTGGCTGTAAAACTCCCATCAAATATGGTGTGATATATAGGTTGTCCTACGCTGTTGTCCACTGTTGTCCACTAGTCCGAAGCATTGTGCTGTTTTCCTTCTTGGTAAAAACCTGAAGTCCGGACGATTCAATGTTGGAAGTATTGATTATTCAACAGGGAATCCATTTTTGGTATATTAAACATATTTGACACTATTTTTGTAGAAGCCACTGCCATCCTCCAGGCGTTCTCAGGGCCAATTCCTTGCAGTACACTGGTAAGTGTATTTAGCAAATGTATGCATTAAAATCTGGTACTACGATTGCTTTTCTATGGAGATCAATGCAATATATGCATACAAATAGCCATTTACTGATAGATTGGAACAAGTTAATTTGTAGTTCCATGAGTTTTTACATATATGATTAACTAATATTGCATCAACGATCATCCATAAGCCAATTCAATAAACATTATGTTATCTT
>JAOQGN010015990.1:0-13378 GCA_027564295.1 Himantozoum antarcticum
GCTGCATTCACATGTATTTTTCACAAATTCATAGTATTTTTGCTTAAAATACATGATTTTTTACAAGATCAACAGTACAAAATAATAGCACTCACCAAATTCAAGTTTATTTGGACAAAATAAAAATAACTTCGCGCTCGCGTGTGGCAAAACATATTTAAAAAAAACAACTTTGTCTTCCCTCACTTAACTTTTCAATTCCATAAAATGAAAAATGGCAAAATAAAACCCCTCACTCACTCCCATGTGTATGTGAAAAATGTGGACACAGACCTAACAATTAACTGAGTGTGGCCTAAGTAGTGCGAGTCTGCCAATATCAGTACAGTGGTAATGGTTAACTAATCATGTGTGTAGCATAATGTTCTATATCAGAACACTAAATAAATTCCAATTACAATTAAAATTTTATATTATGACTGGATACGCTTGGCTAGCGCATCTATGATATACATGGATTCATGGATAATCCATGAATTAAATTAAATTTAATTATTTTTCCGTGGATTATATATGATCCCTGTTGCGGAACTCTACCATGCATTTAATTAGAAATCAGAGGCTTTCATACATGCCAAAATCACCCTTAAGAATAGTTGAATGCAGTAGTCGCATATTAAAAATAAATAATATAAATAAATTGATACGAAATATAATAAATATACCATAAGCTATTATTAAATAATGATTCACTGTAGACCGTTCTAGAAGAACTGAAACAAAATCTAATGATTGCGTAATAAAAGTAAGAAATGTTATCCTATAGAATGATTGGATAACATTTTATCCAAACTACAAAATTTTGTGGCTGCAATTTTGTTTTGCAACATTTTCAAAACTTTGCAGCATAGATATTTATTGATAAAGGTTTATTGAGGCTAAAAACCTGATGATAAAGAGTGTCACCAAAAGCATTTTAAAAGTTTTATTGTATAAAACTAATATTTCTGCTGCATGTCTAGAGCCATCGTGAGAGTAACAATGATGTAGACAGTGTGCACATTAAGAAATTATAGGTGATCATTAAAGTGAGTATTTAACTAAAACATTTTTATAAACTTTAAAGTGTGACAATTGAGGGTGCGTTCGAAAACCTATTACTATTATTCATTCTGTAATGATGAAAAACCTGTTTCTATAATAATACTGTAATGATAAAAACTACCATGACCATGGTGGATTAATATTGCTGCAATCGCACTGAGGCGAGTTGCACATTAAGATTAGCTTTATGCTTTTCTATGTTATGTCAGAGCCCTACACATAGGGCTCTGACATTTCCCTATGTGTAGTGTTTCTGAATATCTTATCAAATACGTGGAAATCGTCCAAGTACACTTCTGAATGCGTTTTTCTTGTAGAGTGTTGTGCCAGACATAGTGCAGACTAAGTGTGAGAAATATGGAAAAGGAACGGAAAATGACATCTGGTAAACGGCAAACATAATATTAAGCATAATATAAGAAGAGTAATTGTATCATAGAAGGCAATAGGGTAGAGTTACCGGCCAAAGTGGTGATTCAGTAGCTAAAACATCATTCAGGTTGAACTCTGTGACACAGTATTGGCTGGTTCCTAAGCCCCATTTATTGGTCTTTCGCTCTACCAAAGACAAGACATCCAAGTTGTCCGAAGTTGCTATACTAGGACTTGGGATATATATGTCTGCACCAACTGCCTTCACCACCGTTTCCGTTAGAGTCGCAAACATTGCTTCCTAAATAAACAGGGAAGACAATAATAGAAACTTACAGCTTAGCAATGCATGTATGTCTTCCATTAGCCAACAGTGCAGATTGGCTACTGGTAGAGAATGCCTACTAGTTACATAAGGAGTTCTAAGCAACATACTTATATAGCTTCTCTTTTAGAATATTCAACTACTAATACTCCTATACTCCCTGATAGGTATGAGTTAGTGAAACAAGTTATTAATGTCATTTTCGGATAGTAGCATATGGCTGTGATGCGGAAGTTAATGAGCGGTAATGTTCTGCAATTGAGCAAGTGCAAAATTGAAAATTTGTTAATGCAATTTAGTGCCCATGAATCCTGGATATCTGGTTGCACTAGGCAAGCGAATAATGTTGGTAAAATAAAAGAAATTGCATGTATTGTAGTGGAAAAGTTCCAATTCTACAGTTATATATTTTATGCAGTGCAAGAGCTCAGTCAGTTATATCTACTTAGCAGGGGCGTATATTATGTGAAATTCAACCCCTAACATTTACATGATTGCCTGACATAAATTTTTGTTACGGGGTTGGGAGAAGTGTTAGGGGATTGAAAGATTTGTTAGGAGATTGACTTTTGATGTTTTCAGATGGTTTTGATGTCTTTTGATGAAAATTAGACTAAAAAATAATATTACAGATAAAACTGCTTTAATCCCAGATTCAACCGTCTAATGTTTGGGTGTTCAGGGGTGCAATAATATGTCCCTGCTAGTTAGTAAAGGAATGGCTCGGCCTTTTGTCTGTCGTTGTAGCGGCATCTAATTATGCAGCGTATTCATGGACCTTCTATTTATATAGTGGAATAATTACCCAACCATTGGGCTGTCCTAGTAGTAGCTAATTGTAATTTATGCTATGCAGTCTTCCTGTATTAAGATTTTTAGTATTAGTGTCATTGTTATTGTCAGTAATCACTACGCCAGTGCCCAATCAGGGCATCAGGGCACCAGTGCCATCAGGGCACTGGTTCCACCTACTTTCCCTATAGGCATTTCTGGATAATATATTACTATATAAGGTGGCAAATGTTTGTGCGCAGTGACTTTGGACTCACTTATTTTAGGTTAGTTTGCTCATATAAATTTGTATGCTGGCACCTCTACGTGCTGTGCCATTTTATTATTAAAAGTGCTAGTACACTGTATATTGAATAATTACAGTTTTATTTGGTGAGGCGATATTGACATTCCAAGGAGACATTAAATGCATATTAAATAGGCACTTCGTGTCTGCTCTAACTCAATAGGCAGTCAGGATAATAACCAGTTCAGGCTAGCCGAACTTAGAGAAATCCAGTAAAAATAGCCAGTTAATGTCTGTCCTAACTCGGCCCCTTTACCAGTTAATGTCTGTCCTAACTCAGGCTACACTCACAGATAATTACAGTTGGGCTAGGACAAACCAGACTTACAGTAGGTCTGCCCACCACTGGTTTAGGCCAGGAATCGGCTAGTCAAATCTAGACTCATAGCAAGCACACTGTCAAAACAGATAGGCATAGTTCTAACTTGATGTCAAGCATTTGGCGAGTAAGCCTTATAAGTATTCCCAGATATTCCAGCAGCTCCGTAGTGATGTGAACAGAGGTGGAAGACTCTATCCTCTACCGTAATATCTATTATAACGCAGGACATGGAACATTCAATTTATTTAATTGCATTTATTTAGAGCAGGTTGCAAAACTCATGAATACTTAGTAATTGGCACACTATAGCAATTGGTACTGCATTATAATATTGCAAGTGCTGCGCGCTAGGTAGGACTATGCACCTATTAGAATAATTGTTTGCTATCATCTGCTTTCCCATCAGTTAGCCTCATAAAGACATATAACCTGCTATCTGGGGAAGATAACTCTGTGGATGGTCATATGGTCTGCGTACACTCCCATTTGAAGATCCTGGGCTATATTCATACGCGCTTAATATTGATCAAAATTGGTAACTTGATACGACGCCATTTACTGGACCTATTCTAGCAAAGTAGTTCCTATTGGATGTTGCAGTATGGTACACATGAAGCTCTTAGCACGAGCTACACTCATGTAATCGGCATACATCATACACTATTAACCGAACACACCCTAAGTCAACTCATGGTTGAAGAGGAAGACATGGAGCTTCAGAGATCCACTGATGCTCAAGGTGAAAACAGAGTGCTTTTAGAAATTCAACAGAGTCAAAAAGGTAAGCAGAAAGCTTCAGAAATTCAGTAAAGTTAATGTAGCTAAATAATAAAGTGACTGTGCTCTGAGTGAAGCGATTGTCCAAGTCCCAGAGTAACTTCACGACTAAATGCAGCAGGTAACGAAATTCCAAACCTGGGAAACAATTGCCCATGATAAGGGCCCATCCTGAGAGCACCACAGAGCTGCTAAAGAATTCTCCCCAGTAGCCTACTAGACCTTGGGGACGCCCAGGATGCTGACAGGACACTCGGCTGTGGGGTGCTACCAGATGACTGCCAATAATGTACAAAAGACATAGAATAAATTAGTTGCTCAACCCATACAACGGAGTATCTGAGCACTGGTTTTTATTTTGCTTTAAAGGAATCAGAAACATTTGAGAGTAAAGAACAACCCAAGAACCTGGATGATGTTTCGCTCTCATTATTGAACACCTCCAGTATGGTATCCAGTAAGAGCACCCGTCTTCTCCGAACCAGACATGGAGAGTAGAAATCAACAGCCCAATGTCCAGCTGAGCATATTACTGAACCCACTCCATGCAACTCAGAGAGCCTTGAAGCTATGGCCGCAAAACCAAGATGTTCAAGTGGTTGTGAAATTCATGAAGCAGGAAGATCGAGACGCAGGTGTAGTGAAATAATGTGCCAGACATACGCCCGCGGACTTGCCCTGTATCACTGAGCACCAGTATAATCCATTCTTGTATCAACTTACAGATACCTCATTTATGGTCTTGTGCTTGTTGTGTGGCCAGATGAACTGGCCATTGTTACCTCATAAGGCTCATATTCAGTCCATTGCTATATTGTATGCTCAGCCAATGTGCATCTCAGTGCAATTACCTACCGGTGGCAATGGCCGGCTTACCAGACTTGCAATCTATTTTATTACTAGTGTACTTTTCTGTTGCTTGACCTCACCAAGTTGTTGTAATATTGGGTGCAGTCCAGACTAACCGGTCTGACTTTGCCTTCTTGCTCTGCCCAGCTTCACTGGGTAGGTTTTACTGTGCTTGCCAATAACGTTTTGTATTGCATTCAGTTTTGTGTAGGGCACTCGTCGGATAATATTGCACTGACTGTTAAAATTGAGGTAATCTAATTTTTATGCAAACTATAATTAATCGGTGGGGATAGCTTCTGATTTAGCATTATATATGTAGATAAAATTTACGATATTAAGATAATAAAAGCATGAGATTGTTAACTGTTATAGCGAAGGTTGAAGTCTAGAATGCATCGTTTAGTGAAGGATTTAAACTTTGTGATTTCTGATCAGAAATTGGCTGGTGTGTCTAAAACTATCGAACACTAAACGAATATTATTTAAGCAGTTGATAACTTTGCTGATATTTTAGCAATTTGAATCAATATGTGTATGAAATATAGACAGTCCTGTATCATGTTAAATAGTTACAATAATTGCTATAAGGTTGAAAATATATTACTTTTATAACTTACTTTTATTGTAGCTATTCATTAGTTAAACAGATAACAACTGAACCATCTCAGCACTACAAACTCATATATACATAACAGGTAAATGTACGAGGAGTGAGACTCCGCCCATGTAAGTACACACCACCCAAATTTCAATGTCATCATCATGGCAACATGTAGGCCTACGTATTAAAAATTGACAATGTTGATTATGCAATTGCATATGCCCCTATGTTACATCAGTTTTCTCCCCACTGCTAAACTAGCAGGTCTAGTTAACATTATCCAAGCTATAAATTTTAATAATGTTCATAACAAAATGTATAAATGTGTAAATATATACTATGGGGTAAAAGGCCTAAGCAGTGAAATTTGAACTAAATAATTATATGTATATAACTAACTAATGTAAGTTTATTTCCAATGAATTCAGAACATTGTCTATAGTAATCGTCTGTCAATGGTGATATTAAATTATAACATTGAGCTTATTAATCAATATTTCATATAATTACTGGAATGATTTGCTAGACTCTCCAGCTGAGTTATTTAGTGGTCAATCTCGCCATCCGCATCTGCAGCTATTTCCATTTGCACATTTGCCCTCATAGTCTTGTTGTTACTGACCTGTTTAATTTCCATTGGCAAATACAACTAAGGTATCTATGAATTCTCTTAGCATGGGCGAAATATCTCAGCTTAGATTGAGTTAGGTTTGATCTCAGCTCACCAGCCTCGCCACACCTAAATGTTGACTCATCTCAGAGCTGCTAAGTCGAACCTTGGCTACTTAACTTTCTGAATTGGTGGGACAAACTGCATTGGCCTGTATTATTATATAATAAATTAAGGATGGGTATCGGACTACTATCGGTACAACTCCATTATAACACTGTTCAACAATACTGACTTTATTGGCTTGTAGTCTGGCTGATGGAATATTTGTTGCCCAGGCACAGGCATCACCTATACGACCTGTCTTATTGTTCACCTTAGAGAGGAAAAATTAGTTCAGTTGAATAGGCAGTACTTCTGTAGACAGTACTAGCAGTTGCAAATACAGCACTTCTGTCAAGGCAGATGTCAGCGACGATTGCTGGCAGAGTTTCTTTTACTGCAAAACCATGCGACCTATACAGCCACAGCTAAAGACTACACAAATTGGCCCCTGTGAGTAGTTGAACTGGCAACTCCTTTTAAGGCAGAAGTTTACCTCTAGTACACTACCAGCATAGCTGTCACTTGGTGTAAGATAGATACTTAAACAGCCAATTGCAGAGAACACCAGGTTGAAACCTCCACCGTTAGCAGAATTAGCCGAACTCCATTCAAGGCAAAAATATGCCACTATTACAAGCATGGCAGCATTTCTTAAAAGCAGAAGACAGAGACTTATACAGCCCAACTAGTGGAGGTGCCGTATGGGACTATGGACACTTGTTGGCAAACTATGCGCAAACAACAAGTAATTCAATGTAATTATTACTATTCAGCCCAACAAGGACCAGTTGAGGAATTACCCTTAAATTATAAACTTTATTATTAGCTGACCAGTGCCCTTTTTTTGGAGCTAGTGAGGCCATGCTTTACATCAATTGTCATCTAATACATACAGACACAGTATTAAGTACACACACATACACCCCTATCAAGTTGGGTGTATGGAGCAGTTGTAGGTTAAGGCCTTTCCCAAGGGCCCTTGTAGGCCGTGACCGGGGATCGAACCCGGGACCACTTGCATGATAAACCTGTGTTCTACTACCAAGCCACGTTCTACCCTTGAGGCACTTTAGCAGGGTTGAAAAAGAAAACA
Organism: Himantozoum antarcticum; assembly: GCA_027564295.1. NCBI lineage: Eukaryota > Metazoa > Bryozoa > Gymnolaemata > Cheilostomatida > Bugulidae > Himantozoum > Himantozoum antarcticum. Next base: position 7,180 of record JAOQGN010015990.1, read on the forward strand.
GAGAGCTTTAGAAATTCAATGGAGTTGAAGAGGGAGACAGCGAGCTTCAGAAATGCAGCACAGTTGAAGATAAAGACAAAGAGCTTCAGAAATTCAATTGAACTGTGAAGGAAAACAGAAAGTTTCATAACTTGAGTAAGGTCAAGGTAGCTAAATAATATAATGACTAAGCACTGAGTAGGGCGATTTTAACTGTCCCGGAGCATATCCAGCAACTCAATGTAACAGGAAGCAGAGGATTAAAAACTGTAGAACACTTGCCAATGACAGGGGCTACTGGATGACGTCCTGGAGGTATGGGACAGAAGCACTCCAGATCTGCCAAAAGACACTTCCCAATAGTAATCGACCTAGGATCCCCGCTGGATGCCAGCTTGTAGAGTGTTACCAGATGGCTGCAAGTAAGGTGCAAATGACTCAAGAGAAGTATTTGCTCAATCCGTACAGGTGAGTTTCTAAGTTCGGTGATGGGTTTTGATTTGGCTTTTAAGAAATCAGAAACATTTTTGGGAGTAATGAACTACCCAAGAAATTGGATAATGCTTCACTGTTTCCCGACATAATTAGGACAGAGCAGTAATGGTTTCCAGTAAAAGCAATCGTCTTTCCTGGACCAGACATGGAGAGGAGGGATCACCAGCCCAATCACCAGCCCAATGTCCATACGACTAAAACAATTCGATGCAAAACTCAGAGAACCTTGGGGCTATGACCGTAAACCAAAATACTGATGTGGCTGAACAATTCAACAAGAAGGCAGGCTGAGAAGCAGGTACAAAGAAACTGCATAGCAGAATTTAGTGATGTGTTTGTTAGCTCTGAATGTCTTTTGGCTTTGTTGGCTCAAGGTAAATCTGGCCTGCTATCATGGTGTATCATGGGCATTGAGAACTGGAAGAGAATAAAGTCACCCTGTACCCAGTTGATTGCTAGTTGAGACCTTAACTACTGAATCTGCTTAAAAGACTGCAGATAAACAGCGATGGTGTGTCACTAGCAATTCATCATACTGCGGATCCTGCTATGAGCCAGCAGTAAAAGAAAGTCGGCAACAACTGGCAGACAACAACCAGCTTGCCGTTAACAGCTTTTTGAACACTTAGTGAGTCAGTAGAAGACACAGGCATGATAAAAACATATGCTGCCTGAAAGGTTACTGGGTATGCGCTAATAAAAGGGCCGCTGAGCCAGCCGAAGCAGCATACAAGCCAGCAGCAGCCAGTGGGGATGCAACATACTTATCCTCTGATACCCTGAGGACTATGAAACCTTCACCACAGACTGAGATGTTCAAGTGGTAAAGCAATGAAACTAGAAAAACAAAACAAAAAAAGAACGACAAGACAGCACGCTTTCATATTAGGGGTGATAAGTTGCACCTCCAATGCATCTAACTGGGGGAAGTGTATAGTGGATTCCGGCTTCCCCCAGCAAATCATTCCCTATTGTGCAATAATGATGTACACACCTCATTAAACCACTTATGCTACTATTGACCACTGTCGATCAATCATGCGTAGTGTTGACTATTAGGTTACAACTATTTGATTGCATACCTTCCTCAGATTACCTACCTCTGCGAGTCTAGTCATTTCATAGCTTACATATTTTTATACGTCTAGTTGCATACTACGGTGTTTATACTCCATATTGTTATATTTTTCATTTTTTTCAGTCAATTGTAATTGATATGCTATTACTGCCTTGAAATCTTACTGTGTAATGCTTGCCAGTTTTTTTATTACAGATTTATTATGTCCAATATAATATAACCTGTTTGCTAGGTGTTTATTTATACCGGTCATTAAATAGTTTGCCAGAATTTTCACTCCTCAGTATTATAATTTTGCACACAGTTGACTTGCATACTTACCTTTTGTTGTTGTTGGAATGACCCTTTTCTGATTTCCAACTTGATTATAATATTATTACATGTGCTATAACCTTTTCGATTTGAAATCCAGTTTTATCGGCCATTCGCGAAATGTGCCCATCGACAGGTTAGTTGCTAGCCAATTGGTGCAAAAATACAGAGACACTTTATTCCTTAGGTCAGTGGAGGAATGGACTTTCGGCAGAACACTTGTAGAGAAAATCTTCCTCTATATATATAACATATTGATTGTTTTAATTACAAGTACATGCATGTTGTGGGCAAGTCCATATAATTGCATGTAGATTGATGAATTTGAATTTACAGAGCTCTTTCATTTCTTAAATATGAGATACCTGGAGAATCAAAACCAATATTAGTTATAAGGTAACTTGAAGATACTGTGTCAAGCAAGCTATCAACTATGCTTTGTTACCAAGCATAGCCTGAGCGTTTCTGACTATTTGCTTTCGGTTTTATGTAGCTGCTACAAATTATTGCAATATGTCTCAAATGTGATATAACATAACTTATGGCGGGGTGACAAATACTGATTGGAAGAGCATAAAGATGTGCAGTCGAAATGAGGTGCACTCCAGATTGCACATGTAGATGTGTTTGTATAATATTATTTCGAATTGCTAACAAATATAGCCTGAGTGCGTTTTTTAACTCTTTTGCATGTCATTTGCATCACACTACACAATTGTGTAGATGATAATCTATTTTCAGTCACTGAGGCCAGTGACTGAACGGCCACCCAGCCATATTTCAAGTCTAGGGTCATGCCCTCGAGTCCCTAGCATTGATAGCTCAACCGTGCACTTCGACCACTTAACTTCTTACAAATCAAGGTAAGTGGTACACGTGGGAAACGAGCCAATGTGTTACACTTTCATGTTGCAGCATTTGAGTACCATTTATTGTCACCATCCACCAAAAACTTCTAGCCATAGCAACTTCATGTTTTCACCTCTTTTCAACACTTATCTCCCAACCATTACACTATTGCAGTATTCATAATTATTGTACAGTCATCTGAATATTGGTAATCTGCCATTATTATATTTGTCGACGTCACATACTGGTATCTCGGTACCTGGTAATTGGCATCTGGTACTCATTGTCATTGTAATGACACAATAATTATTATCTCTTTGCCTACTCGTCTCTTTGTCTATTGTTGATTGTCTCTATGTGTATCGTCGCAGTGGTTATACATGGTAATGGCATACTTCTATAGTTTTTATATAAAATTGGCATTCCAGAGCAGAAATGCGTAATTAATGCAAACATTTACGTCAGCCAGACCCAAGTACTACTATGTCTCAATCTACGTTTATCACCATAACTACATTGTAAATATATAGTTTCTGTTGCACTTGTTCAATTTTTTTGTCTAACACTGTTTTTTGTTGCATCAGTTGCAGTGCGAGGTGACTAAAAAGCAGCAATGTCTACAAAGTTTTTAAACATCAATAGAAGTGAGATGATTAAGTACACCAGCCAGGCAGCACCAGAAACGAGTCACGGTGAAATTTCTCTATGCAAGTAGCCAATCAATGCTTAGCAGCCTGCTTAACATGATGCCGAGTGCATACTTAGCCACGCCTGTGGGAAGATGAATTGTTTGTTGAATGAACACAACATTGTTCACTTACGAACAATTGATTTATTCTCAAACCTCGCATATCTAGTTTCATTAATGGAAATTGAACCATGAGTGAATTGAAACCGAATACGTTGTTTATCCTACAATATCTACATACATTCTGGAAGATGGTGCTCAAGAGATCCCATCTGATGTGCTTCATTCAATTTTTGGGTCTCTGTGAAGAAATCGAAGGCATTAATTTAGACCAATATTCACTGAGATGTCACTGGAAACCCCAAGATAAAAGGTGGCGACAGCAAATAGTTGAAGCACTTTTTCCTACTAGGCAGAAGGAAAAGGAGAAATATTTATCTTGTTATTGCAATAGCAAATTGCATAAAAATTAGAACAGACTGTGCTGTGTCCTTACTTCTTCTGTTGATATTGTAGAGGCTCTGCTACTTCACCCAGTGGTACACTTATTACTTACTACATATTATCCACCTTAATTACTATTGAGCGCCCACTTAGTCAGTGCCGCTTAGAGATTCAAGTAAATCAATCTACATGAATGTGTGACTTCTAATAGTCATCTCCATGATGAAGAGTTGTCTGTGGTTAACAAACCACTTGTGAGGGAGGGCTGGCTACTGATTAAAAGTCCCCACATTGTAACGCCTTACTCAAGTGTAAGACAAAAGCTTACTGTGAAGTGTGATGGATGAAGTGAAGCTCACTGTGAAGTGTGTTGGTGTTTCATTGCAATCATTTAGTGACACGAGTTTGAGAATGAGGAAGTGTTGTTAAGAACACCTGCAATGCTCACTCACCAAGGGTACCTAAAGCATGACTTAGAGAGTCAGTCTACATTATTGTAAAGTCAAACTCCGGGCTCAAAGGGGAAGGGGGACTATCAGTGACTCCTAGGCACTGATGGGGGAGTTTGACAAGAGTAGGCTACATGGGTGGTAGTAGGGCAGGGCAATTGGGCAATAAGAGATAGGAAGGGGAACCACATGCCTGTCACTGGGACATGTCGAATGGAGTAGGGGGGGTACATGAAACACAAGGGTCTACAATTATGAAGATGGTACAAGGTAGACGGCAATCAGAGTAAGTTAATATATTGATTTATTGAAATAGCATTAATAGGAACAATAATATAATAAAATATAATGCAATATAAAATAATGTAATGCAGCATAACATAACAACATAACAACATAACATAACATAACAATAGCATAACATAACAATAGCATAACATAACATAGCATAATATAATAATAATTATGGTTTTCGGGGGTATTCCCTGGAACTGCTCATACCGCGTATGATTTTCAGCAGTTCCTTACAATATATACCTTATATTGTCTAGTAAATAACTGCAGCCTATAAATTGCCACAGAGGCTGGGTGTAACCATCTAGCAGCACACACTACGTACGGAGTTACTCGATGGAGAATCAAACCACTGACCACTTGATCACAGTTCGGATACTCTACCACCAAGCCAAACTGCTTACGCCAAACTTCTCTGTCCGGCTTCCAAATGAATAATGAAAGGACGACAATAAAAGCTTGCTTCCTTATATAGGCAGGAGGGTAAGGGGCCGAATTGGCTGCAGAGCCATTAAACCATTAATGCATTAAACCATTAAACCATTAAAGCATTAATTCAGCCCGATGTAAACTAATATGACTCAGAAACTACTTGTACCATTGCGATGAAATGGAAAGTAACTACCTGACTTCCTTACAAATAAGTATGAATATCTTGACTTGATGGCATAACCAAGTATAGGCCAGTAGTATGACTCGCCAAACTCTGCCAACTTGAGTGAAACATGTAATAATCATGTGAAACGTAAACAGTATTAAAGTGTACTCAATCCCTAAGTTAAGTTTTCCGGGGATTGTCAATTCTTCTCAAATATATTGCTTAGGCCTGTGACAAGGGGAGAAATGAGTGCTTGTCATGTGGACCTTGTAGGTATGTTGAAGAAGTAGAGCGAAGAGAACCGTTATAACTAGTGGTGGCCATTAACATAATTATTAACTGATATTCTATCGATTAATTCTCAAAATGTTGATTAATTCTAATCGACATTTTGGCATCCGATTAACCTTAGGAATTAATCAATAATCTTAGAATCAATATATTCCAAAATGGAATTCTGCTGAGAATTTAGCTCAGTTCACTAAAAATGGACTCAATGTCTATGGATTATTTGTATTGCAGCTAGTGTCACTAACCACCGACTCTGCAGCAAACATGGTGGCTGCTTACAGGAACCTGAAAGTTCAACGTATAAGCTGCTTCGAACATATATTGCACATTGCAATCTCCACAACCGTTGATAAAGATGAGAACATAAAAAATCTTCTTCATCCCTGTCGCAAAACCATCTCAGTGTTCAGTTACAGCTTCAAGTACCGTAATCAGCTGAAGAAAGTACAAAAATAACTTGATCTACCACAAGTACAGCTCATAGATTATGTGGTGACAAGATGGAGTTCAAAGTCGAAGATGATGCAAAGATAGGAGACTCCGATGTCAGCTGTCGACAAGCTCTTCCATGATGGTCAGTTTAGTTATTTGCGTGTATTTTTCATTTGATTTGATAATTGCACTTACTAGTGGGTTGCTGAATGTTGGATGCTTCACGCACTTCTATTCTGTCTCATTTTATGGAAACCGAAATAAGAAATGGTGGTTTTGGTTTAACAGTT
>JAOQGN010016100.1:0-13376 GCA_027564295.1 Himantozoum antarcticum
AGTTACTGTCTAACAGGTTCATTAAGCGGTATATAAGCGAACTAATTATTATTATTATTATTATTATACAGATTTAATTCTTTTTCGCTGACAATAAAGCACAGACATACATGTACATGTATATACATTGCTGGTGGATTCAATATTGTTAATATTATTATACACACCCAATGTAGCAATCTTGGGGGAGGTGGCCCTCCCAGAGGAAGTGCTCTTCAGTGTTTTTGGTGTTGAGGTCTTTGGTACAACAGTCGTGGATGTTCTCACACCTGCAGTTTAACAAAATGAACATGTTTTAGCCCACTATGACATAGTCATAGGACATTTAGTCAGTGACGGAGGTGAAGCTACTGACAAAATATACGCCATTAAAAGTTTGCCGATGCCCACTGGCATCAAAGCTTGGCAGCCTTTCTTGGCACAGTGCTGGTTACTACCGACAGTACTTGAAGGATTTTGCCACTAGCGCTAAGCAGCAGAATAAGCTGACCGGGAAAGGAGCTAAATGGAATTGGAACTCGGCCCTGGTTCTAGGTTATTGCGGTCCCAGGGAAACCTATATGCTGGACACCGATGCTGGTGCTCTTGGCGGCCCAGGTGCAGTGGTATCACAGGTCCAGGAGGGAATTGAGAGAGTGACAGCTTATTATAGCGAGACTTTGTCTCCAGCAGAAAGGAACTTCTACATCACTCAGAAAGAGCTTCTAGCCGTGGTTAAGCATGCAGTGAAGCACTTTCGCCCTACCTCTATGGATAGGTGCCCAAACTCAGGACTGACCATACCTCTCTCATGTGGTTGTGTCAGAGGAAGATGCCCTCTAGTCAAGTGGCCCACTGGTTGGAGATCTTGTCAGAGGTTTAAGTACAAATTGGAACACCAGACTGGGTTACAACATTTAAATGCCAACGGATTGAGCCGGAGAGTGTGTGAAGACTGCCGACAATATAGTCTCATAGAACAGAGAGATGGAGGACCCAGCCAAGAAACAATAGAAGCCAGTTCCAAGCGTTTAGCTTTAAAAGCAGCCAACTCACTCTTTTCCCCAGATACCATTCCTCCTCCTGCAATAGCTAAAGCACCGGATTGCTCTCAGGGAGGCATCCTGGTGGAGTCTTTCAATGCAGCCATACATTCATTGGTTGCTCCATCTCTCCATTATCTCATTCATCCATCCATCTGTCTGTTCTTTCATTCATTCCTCCAACCTTCTATTCATTCATCAAACCATTCATTCACCCACTCTTTCACCCACTCATACTGACCCAAAAGTTTGACTTCATAGATTGAGTTTCTAACGTATCCACCACATATATCATTATCATCTCCTGGGCAGATAATATCACATTCTGTGTCGTTAGTTTGTCCATACTTGCCATATGTATTCCCACAGAAACACAGAGTTGAGAACTGTAATCCAGCATACTTGTAACCTGTAAAGTTCAACAAACCCTTCATTGCAGCGATATTCATACATTTACACCATTGCAATGAAATAGTGGCATCATATTCTCCATCTGAAAAATTTAAGCAAAGGTATAAACCTTTAGTAGCTATTACCGCTACCTATAGTAGCTATTAGGCCTAAGGGTAGCTCAAAACTCATCTCTAAGCTACATTGACACTGTTGTGATTTTGTCATACGACACTGCAACTGTGACAAATTGCTGCTACATTGACACTGTTGTGATTTTGTCATACGACACTGCAACTGTGACAAGTTGCTGCTACATTGTATGAGTGTACATGTCAATCAGAGTTGCATACACCTGTCATATGGCACATTGCAGCAACCCAACAGTTTACAGTGCGGTGACAAGTCGCATACTCTCAACCAATGGCATGTGTGCAAAAGCTTCACTACTAGGAACTACCTGCCTCGATAGAAGTGACCTTCCTACTGAACAATAAAAACTACGATTAGTTTATATTTCTTAAAGCAAGTTTCGCACAAATCGGGTTCTATTTGCAACTGCCGTTTCTAAACTAGTTGTTCACAAGTGAAAACACTTAGGCATTAGACGGGGAAGGGGCAATGACTATATGCCCAATTCCAACCCCACTCCACAATCTATAAACACTCAGTTTCCAAACGTCAGTTACAAAACATCTGTATTCCTATCAGGCATATGCATAGTCACAAAGTATTCCTACCACGATTACATATTATACACAAGTAGGTAACAAATACATAGACATAATTATGGATTTGTGCATTACTGTATACATGCAGGTATATAATATGTGTAGGTCGATGCCTTACTGTAATTAGCACAGTGCTGTACACATATCTTTACACCATTGAATTGATAATACACGCGCTCATTGGGTAAATCTCTATCAAACTGGTCTTTAAAGCATCCCAGATAAGTGCCTCCGGTAGCCTCAGTCGAAGTGACTCTCTCAGTGGAGGTGGCTTTTGGTGTGGTGATCCTACCTGTGATGTGTTAAAGAAGAATTAATCAACAACTAATAGAAATATAAAACAATGCACACAATACAATTAATGCAGCAAAATAATGGAATCAACATATTTTAATACAAAAACCATTTTATAATAGCTTTTGAAGCTTTTATAATCATTTTTCACAAGGATGTTTCCAAGCAGATCTAACACTAGTAGCATGTTTTAGGAATTATTGTCATAATATGAAGGTTTCAGCGTGTTCAACATAGAACCAAAAATTTATGAGAATGTAACATATTACGAAATGTTTTGCTTGGGAAATACAATTTCATATCCTGTAAGCTGCATATTATATTCGTCTTGCATACTTGACAAACTCTTTGATGTTCGTTATACCACCCTTATTATAATCAATTAAAATATTTCCTACGCCATTTATCACTGAAGCCACTGGTGTCAGTGGGCCTATACGCACCTAGACACTGTACAGGCACTTCAAATCACAGGCTATGTACTTTTCAAAAGTGTATCGAAACTTTTTTCTTAGTACTGAAAAAAAGTTTCAACTATTTACTGTTTAGCATGTTCTTCATCCAAAAGGAAAAACCCTGCTCTTTAATTTATTCCTGGGACCAAAATGTTTTATGTTGGTGACATTATTTATTCCTCCTGTAGGTTTGAATGCTGACAGTTTTTCTTCTAGTGGAAGTGGTTAGCATAGCTGAACCAATACATTATATAAAAGGTGAACCATGCCTCAGATTGCAGGATTTTGCATCTAAAAAGTCAACAACAAAATTTATGGAACCTGACAGATCTGTCAAACCAGAACAGGCCTTGCGGTGAGTGTGGTCACCACTTGCTGGAAATTGGGTGTATAGGCACTTCTTCTTCTCCACTGACACCACTGACTGAAGCCTCACAATTTTTGAGATTGCCACTAAAGGGATTTAATTTCTTATATTATACTTTTTTTTATTTGATTTAATCTAAAAAAAATTAGCAATCTACCCTCATCATATTTACAGTGTACATTTGAGTGACTTGTTATTCTATTAACTAGTAGTAACCATTACTATTTAACTAAACTTAAACTAAACAAACCCAATTTTATCCTACATATTCAATCTATCACCGCCATTAGACACACTTCAGTCTTTGCTCACATATTATATGCAATATAATTAATCATCAATATTAGTGCAATTGAAATTATTCAGCAACTACATATTGTATGAAATAACAAAAACTAACTGCTTCAATATTACAGGCAATATAGTTATATATAATTATTAGTGCAATGTTAATAATTTAGTAACCCTATTAATGACCAAAAAAACAATAATTAACATTAATAAATATATATTTTGGCAATGCTTTTATTAGGTATATGTTATGTCAAATTTAAGTATCAATTATTAAACAATCTGTGAATTGTAATTGTTTTATTAAATATTATTAATAAAACATGCAATTACAATTATGTATTAGTAATTATGAGCAATGCAGTTTCCTTATAAGTAATTGTTTATCTGTTTCCTATGATAATATGCATCCGCCATACCTGCATGCCCATGTGACCTCAATGACTTATCAAGGTACAATGTATAAGTCATTGTTATGAGCTTGATATTATTTTGTAATTATGGTATTTTGTAATTTTGAATTTGATATTATTTTATATTATTGACATGTAAATAACAATTGTAGTTAATTGTGATAAATTTAACAATAATATATCTTTGGCCTTGCTCTAGCTAAAAAGTCGCATTTCAAGGCATATATACATGTAATTTCCACCAACAGTTCCTTTTCACATGTATATGAAATGCATTCATGGTTTGCGTAATCTGCCACCCACTCTCAGTAGAGTAAACTTAAGGCAACCCAGACTTGCCATGGAGCTATTTCTTGTAAGTAGGCTATCAAATCTGGCTATGTTTAAAACTAGCCAACAACTAGGAAAGTATCAACCCATATCCATAAAAATCAGCGTACACTGCTAAACGAAATAGATAGTAAAGCCTGTAAAGAACCAGAGTCCACATGGCGGAAGATATGACATAGAGAACACACATTAGCCATCTCTCGGAAAAGCTTAACGGCATCCTGACCCAGCTAAACAAAATTCGGCATAACTTGCCACCACCAGCCTAACAACATGCAGTTATGGCATTGATTGACCCTGATAGAAATGGTGAGATCAGTGCAAAGACTGGAGATATATTGCATACTATTGATCTGATTAAGATAATGTCTGAACCAATTTCCCATACCTGATGTCCTAGTATTGGCAGGGCTGAGGGTGGTGGTAAGATTGGGTGTGCTGGTGGTGCCATACCCAGTGCTGTAGATGGAGAGTCTACGGGAGCCTCCACAAATGTTATCATCTGCAGGACATCTATAGGTGCAATATCCTTCATGAGGATGTCCAGATTGGCCAAGCTGATTGCCACAGGAGCATAGAGTTGCTTGCTGCATGCCAGCGTACATATAACCTGTAGGCAAGAATGTATTAAGAGTTGTCCTCCTTTAATTTACTTCAATTGATGAGAGAATAACTCCTGTCACAACAATAATTATGGAGAATACTAGGATATCAATCTAGATCCCATGTATATTTATATTGTCAGCCTAACAGTTATTACATAATATTTGATAGTTGACAGCACACTCGTCACCATCAAATGCTACTTGTGTAGATTGCTGAAAGAGACTTCCATTAGCCATGTTTGCTAAAGTCTTATGTTTAAGTTCCAGACTTCCCATCAGGTAGACATACTGTGTGACAAAGGGTTGACATAATTACATGATTGTGAGCAATATAAGCATGAGGTGTCATTCAGATAGCCTGGGTTACAAGCTGTGACAACATCCAGTGTTTACAGAAACAGGACTACATGTTAGGCATAAAGACAGTACTGATTATTTTGACTTCTATTATTCATCTAATGTATTCATAATGGTATATGGTAGTAGCCCAAAATTCATAATGGTAGTAGCCCAAAAAATGTCTTACCGTAGTCCACACAATGCTGTATACAAGTCATTACGCTGTTATTTTCGGCGAAGTTCATATATTGATCAGGCAAACCGTCCACAGATGGGAAGCATCCAATGTAATTACTTGCTGCAATGACACAAACAACATCAACATTTATATTGTTGCTATAATATAATAGAAACAAACACACCAAATTATACATCTATATTTGAGCTAGTCGAGCAAACATGATGAAATAAATGGGATAGCCTTGGTTCTAAAGGTATCATAATTATCTACCAATATAGTGAACTATTGTTATTACAACTGTTATAGGAGTTATGCTCCATTTTGTACTATGTCTGGTATCCAGTACTCCATAAACATTTCAAGCATAGTACATTTTTAGTAAATAGAACTGTTTTGTCATGAGCCGGAGCATTTGCCAGTCACAATCAGTTCAGTCTTGTTCATCAGTTCAACAACAGCCAATTTCATCTCACCAAAATATGCAGTGTTATCACAAATGTAGCATCAGCGTTTTACACTCGTGTAAACAAACAAACAAATAATCCTGGATAGGTCTCGGAAGCAGTGCAGAGAAGATTACCAAATAATTACTTCCACATATAGAATCATACACTGAGTGCCTCATATTGCTTACCATACCGCTATAGCATACTTTCTATATGCAGCTTAATTGTAGAATCACAAACAGGAAATGGCGCTCCCGCATTATAGGGAGTGCCGCTGATTCTCGCCTCCTGAACAGGGGCAGAAGAACACGACTTCAAATATCTCGAACCAAAACGGATGAGTGGAAATTTGGGCTGTTGTCCAGGGAGTTTTAAAGGAGCTAGGGGTTCCAATTTCGGAGCGGGCCTGCCCAAAGATTGCGTCCATCTGGTGGCAAGGTAATTCCATGATCGCACACACCTGGGAGTTGCACGGAACATACAGGTGTATATGGAGGGCCTTCCTGGTATGTAGGCAAGTAAAGGAAGAGTTGCCTACAGGGTTTTACTTTCTCCACAGGGGGTGGGTAAGCCAAGGGAATGGTTCATCCTCAGTTAACTAACAGTCATCTACATGCAGTGCAGGGATCTCCTCCTGGGCGGGCTGACAGGATGTACAGATTTTAGTATAGCACAATATTCCTGTGGTCATGTCAGGCCAGAACCAAGTGAGGCATGCATGTGGTAGGGATAGTGGCTGACTGCTCCCAGATGTTGAACCCAGACGCCCACCTCATTAAAACATTTGAGGAAATAGTCAATGTCTCCCTCTCCGTGATACTAGGGTGCTTTAAACCGGTCCTTTTGTGGTAAAGGTCTAAGGAGCAAATCCTCCGGTACCTCTGCCCAGCAGCAGAGGACATGTTTTACCCGCAGGTTCCTCTGTCTGCTGTTGGACATAGGTGTCTTATTCAAAAGACATATGGAGGGGGTGGCAGTTGAAGTTGGTTGCATACGACGTCGAAATTCTCAATGCTGTGTTGGCCGGTAATGGGCATGGGCATCCAAGTTGCCGGGCTCCAGGGTGTGTGAATGTTTCCTATTCCACCGCTGCCACCGATGTAACAGTTTACCTCCATTTCTTGGAGAGGAGGTGAACGGTTACAGATCCCTGGCAACTTGAGGGAGAGGAGACCAGCTAAAACTTTCGTTATAAGGTGCAGTCTCCAGTTGGCACAAGCCGGAGGGGAGATTTGTGTTTATAGGGAATGGGGGTAGAGCGTCTCTGTCCTAAGATATGTCAGAAGAATAACAAGTGGGGGCCAACACAGCACATCATAAATTGATGCGACAGGTTATAGGATTGTAAGCATAGGAATATATATTGATTAGAATACGTCTGCATTCCTCTAAGGTGCAATAACTACTGACTCATATATACATTGTAAAAGTGTGAGCCTTTACATTGGCAGTTAGAAAAAGTGGAAAAGATGGCTCAAGCTGCCTAACCGCGTATGACGGTTGATAGCTAATATAATATGGTACAATTTAGTAAACGATAGGCATAAGGCAACTATAACATGAGCAAGGGTTGGCAAAACCATCACACAACTTTTATTGTTCAGTATGCCAAACATTCTTAGCGGGTAATTATTGATCAGATTTCTGTTTTTGTATTTCAGTATTCATAGGTTTCCTTTATATATATTTTGCTTTTTTATTTTAGATTGGGCTAGCAATTATTTACTTGCAATATTTCACATTGATCGTTTTAGCAAATTTGTTGCATTATAGTCTGTAATTTTTATATAATTTGTGTAAGCATGCTTTTATAATTATAATTTTGGTACAATTACTTGCATTGCTAAAAGCAGCAATAAAGAACATAACATAGCAATTTAATTAATATATTTTAAGCAATATCTGCAGCTATCATGACTATGTGTGTGTGTCGGGGGGGTACCATCCAATTATGTCTTCATAGTTGTCGCACTTAAGAATAAATTCTTCACACTTAAAAATCACTTCTTCGCACTTACGCGCCTTTTTCACTTTTGAGAATGGACTCTTTCTTCGTTTCTTCATTTTTTGGCTTTGAGCCACAGGGATTTTATAATTCTTCGTTTCTTCACAGTTAACAAGGTAGTTCTTCACCACTTCGTCGCAAAATCCCGATAACCACCCACCCCCACCTCCATGTATTGGCTTAGAACATCTTAACCTGCACCGGTTCTTCCTGCACAATTCAGGTGGACATGGAAGCCATCTTGGCATTGCATCCTTTCAAAGTCATCGGGTATAATTTGTATTTAGTCCAATCTCACCGATAGTGTAATATAATATTAACTAGCACTGGATTGCTTTGGGAAACTAACCAAGCTTGGGATTTGTTTTGTAAACTGAGTTTATATCTGTTCCTCCACAATATTCATAGGAGGCTGCCGGACATGGAATATCACACTCTCCATCATCTTTCTGACCATGTTTGCCATAAGAAAACCAACACCAGCATTGTGATTGAGACTGAACAGCAGCATATCTATAACCTGCAATAGATATAATCAAATGAAATAGATACATGCATATGATAATTACACCAGCATCTATATGTAGCTCAATCCTTCCAACTTTGCATGCCGGCTGTCAAGCATTGTGAGAAGATATGCTCCAGAGTAAAATTCATGCAGACCAGGGGAAAGAGAATGTGAACTAAAAGCTAGCAACAAGAACTAAATAATAAAATAAGGTCAAAGTTGCAGAGTTGGTAGTCAACTTGCCACTCTGGTATTGCACCAACAACGCAAGTTAATTGCAAAGATGTGGGTTCAAGTCTCACTAATAATCTGGAGGTTATTGCCCTGAGAAGATTTCTCCTCTTTGCCATTTTAACTAATAATGATATTGTGATGGATTGACCACCCTCCCCAGCCTCAGATGGAGGCCTTATAGTCACTAACTCTAAATGATTATGTAACTTTTATCATATGTCGATGTATCAAACCAGCATAGTAATTCTGTGAAGGTGTAACGTAAAAAATTGTCCCCCCTAAAAACTGTAAAATTCTTCTTGTTCTTCTTGACTTCCTGTAATGCACATGAAACATTTTTAATAGTTAACTTTGACGACTTCAATTATTATAGGCATTTAGGGAAGCTAATCATGGACGAGCTAACTAAATTCGTCTCAAGGACCCGTAAAAGTCATACTTTGACCTTAGAGAAACCTCTATCATAAAATTTGTCAGATTCATATGAAAGCATGTTCAAATAGGTTCGAAGGGTGCCCATCGGGGACGAGTTGACGTTATTAGTCTCAAAGGTCATGCAAAGGTCATATTTTGACCTTAGAATAGCCTTGAACACAATCTTCAAGTATTTTATTGAAAACAGGTTTTAGCAGGTTTTCAATGGTGCTAGTTTAGGCATTGATAACTAAACTAATCTCAAAATCATGCAGCGATTTCGAGCATTCAATTTAAGACTGAACATATAAATATGGACATCAGTGACATAAGTGGTTATCATAGGGCATGAATTATAGGGAATACTGACAGTTCGAAAGCTACAGTTGGAAATAGTCTGTCTCTAGATTGTGGTTTGGGGTTGGATGAGTGCACATAGTTGCCCCGGGAAGTTCCTTAAATTCACTTCTTTTTTTAACTGTACTTTGCGAATAGTTATGGATTGGAATGGTGAGGCTAGGTGCAAACTTGCAAATATATTTGTATTGCTTTGCTATGAAAGTTGAAGTCATTATGAACTTGGCTTGCTATGTTTTGAATTGGACATCCAGCAATGTTGCCACACATATGCTTTGTTTAAATCAGATGGAATTTAAATTTAAATCAGCAGCATCCTAGGATGCTGCTCAGGACACTTGGACCCTCTTGGCCTTACCACTACTGAACCTTCGGGAGGATCAGGTGGTTCAGCAACAAGAGAATTGATGCAAGTATGAGTCAGATGATCTTGGGACTCTGTACTTGACACTTGGATGCTCTCTTCTTACTACTGACGAGCCTCTTGAAAATCAGATGGTATTGAAATGAGAGTGTGACCATAGTCAAGGACATTGCTTTGTTGATTAGATAAATGTTGAACACAAGTTAGATTTTCTTGTTATCACCATTGATGCTATATTGCGAAATAGTCTACCATGGTTCAAACTCACTACTTGCGTTGTTCCTTACTAGTAATAGTATTCGGAATTGTCAGAGATCATTGTGCACAATCATACGTTGATTCGGCGAAGACTGTTCCCTTATTAATAACCATTATTGTGCATCGGGAATGTCAAGTAGTGGTTATAAAGTAAGGGAATAATAACTCCGAATATAGATAACAACAAATACTGCCATTGGTACTAACAAAGAGCAGATAAACTTGAATAAACAATGATGAGAGTGAATTGTGATAACATCTAACTTGTAAAACTACTCAGCAAATAGAACAAATAACAAGAGAAAGAGAAGGCAATTCTCTATGCGATTCTATCAATTACTATAGCTGCAATTGCTACCGAGGTTCTAAAATAATATATAAGGGAGGAGATAACTCTCAGACAAATATTATTACTGTATGACCTTTGTCATTATTGAGACAAATTTAATTAATTTGTCCACGATTGACATCCTTGAAATCCTATAAGAGCTCACATCTAAGTGAATTCAAATTTCAGTTTTTGAAAAGTTTAGGAGTGCAACAGCAAGTGCGCACCCCAACCTGAACAAAAATATGATATTGTAACAATTGTCCCTGGCTCCTGTGAAGCATGGCGACAGCAGTTACTAGAACCGAGGCAAAGCTGGACAGAAAAGACATACAAATAACTCTCCTATTGCGCAGCTGGCTACCCCAGCTCGGAATACCGGCTAAGGCAGCGGAAGGTATTTTTATGATGGCCCTCATTCTGAAGGTTGTCCCCCCGACTAGGCAGAGGACAGGAATATTTACACAAATACAAAAGAGAGTGTTTGGTATACGGAATCAACTATTGAGTTGGAAGTGACCGTTTAATATGATTGTCTTTATTGTAATGAGCAACGTACATGAATACTGAGGTATAAGTGGCAAGTGAGCACAGGGCGAGTGCCGTAGATACTGAGAAGATAGCCGGCAGCAATGGACCATTAAGCCAGCTATCGATAGGCAAATGAATTGGCAATGCATAACAAAGCATCTAGTTACATTAGATGAATACGAATACGAGCAGTTCAGGTAAGCCGGAATGTGTACAAGGATATAAGATATATGATAATGATACAGCTGCACAGATACTAAACGGGAACTATCCCGGACAGGTAGCACCGGTATAAGATAAGCAGTAACAAAGGCCAGTTAGGCTGGCTCACAGACAAAAAGTAACAAGGGCCAGCCTAACTGACCCTTGTTACTTTGTGACACCATGGAAGATGTAGCATAACATAAGGTAGACCGAACGCTTAGTATGAAAGTATTCTAGATAATTGAATACGAGGCAACTCGGCTATTCCGGGATGCCTACCTATAAGACGAGTCAGGGGGAGAAGCAATTCCACAAAAATATTCCAAAGTAGGCCACCTAAGCTACACACTATAAAAATGTTTACAGTTCTCGGGGAGATAGAGTGGATTAATTTTTAGCTTTGTGGGCGTCCAATAAAGTGTGGGTACCAACCCAAAAACAAATTCCAAATATCGGAGAAGAGCATCATACCTGCCACCAAGTTTGGGTAGCTCTAGTTTAAGCGATCTTTAAGGTTGGAGTGCATTAGTGAATTTGTGAAATAGAAATACAATCACGTAGGAATAAATAAATAACTATATGAATAAAAAATACTAAGAAGAATCATCGTCTTCAAGCGTAATAATGAATATAAATAATAGGTAAACAATTATAACCTACAGCTTAATATATTGTAAGCTAATAATATTGGGAAAATAATATTTTATAGTCTTGCAACACAACGAGAGTTCTCATTTACCATCTCCTCTCACACAAGTTACCTGAGATCAAGTTGCAGTTGTACTCCTACTCTAAGAGAGTGGGGGGGCCAGGGGGCCACGCGTTACGATATCATGCCATGACTGCAATATCAACTATGCAGTGGGTTTCCTTTCACTAGTTCTTGGTGCTATTAGAGTTTTCTTAGGGCGTTTTCGGTTAGTATGGATGCGTGTGATTTGTGATTTAATGTGGCATTGTTCGACAACAGGGATCATGTAAAATCTGTGGAGAAAGCATCATTGTTTTCAATGTCCATGTCCAGGCCATGCACACCATGTCCACGCCATGTACACCATGCACACCATGTACACACCATGTCCATGCCATGTCCACGCCATGCACACCATGTCCACGCCATGTACACCATGTCCACATCACGCACACCATGTACACCATGCACGCACATGTCACCATCTAACCATGTACACCAGGCACACCATGTTACCATGTACACCATGCACATCATGTCACCATGCACACCATGTCACCATGTACACCATGTCCCCATGTACACCATGCACACCATGTCACCATACACACCATGTCACCATGCACACCATGTCACCATGCACACCATGCACACCATGCACGCCATGCACGCCATGCACGCCATGCACGCCATGCACGCCATGCACGCCATGCACGCCATGCACGCCATGCACGCCATTGCTGTGATGAAAGTGCTTTGCGATGGAATGTATAAGCTATCATTGAGTTTCATTGCATTTCCATCTTTGCAATGAAATTGCGATGAAAATACTTGGTGAACATTAATAAAATCATTATAGTGAAATGAAAGTCAATGGTGGCTTATACATTCCATCTCAAAAAACTTTCATCGCAAGCAAATCTGGTGATCACAGACTTATATTATTCGTCGCACTTCTATCCCTGCGATGAAATTGCAATGAAATTGCGATGATATGGCGACGAAATTGAGATGAAATTGTGATAAAAGCATTTGGTGATCATTTATAATAATTAATAATCATAATCATAATGATAATAATATATCATTATTATTTTTAAAGTACTTGGTCTTCATTAGTGTTATATATCTAGGTTTCAATGCCTTCATCGCATGCTATGAAAGTTCTTTATTTGCGATGAAAGTCTGTGCTGCAAACTTGTGACTTTCATTGCACTTATACTGAAAGTATTGGAAGCATCTAGGATTGTAGTAACAGGTACTCCAACTGAATTTCTGTTCTTCCAGGAAGATGCTGCTGGTTGGGGTAACTACAATACGTTTGCTCAGATCCCACTGGCAGTTATTGCAAACCTGATGTTGAGTTCGTATTGTGATAAAGTGGGACATAAGCTGCCTTACATTCTATCTATAATAGGAAGTTGTTTGAGCACTGCCTATTTGGCTTTATTGGCTACTCCCCAGTTCATCGACTGGCCCATGTACTCAACCATAGGATACTCAATTCTATGCAGCATGTTTGGATCTTATAGTATGGTATGTAACTCACTGAAATTATATATTATATATAACTCACTGAAATTATATATTATATATAACTCACTGAAATTATATATTA